>CAJHQP010001353.1:0-119056 GCA_905132765.1 Moricandia arvensis | reverse complement strand
CGGTGCTCGAACCGGGGCGTACATTAGGTAAGCTAAATGGCTCGCTAACTCTGGGGCCACTTCGAGGCACGCGACCTGGGGGGTGAGCTGTAGGATCAGCTTCCATCCTCGGGTCGCTGTCTCGATTAGGGACTTCGTTCCCGTTTTGGTGGGTTGAAGCCGGTGTTCTCCCCCTGGGAGGGAAAAGCATTCCTTCTCCAGACCTGAAAACTGGTGGCGGAGGCGGTAATCGTGTGCTCTGTTCGTGAACCCTATTGGGTGCAGAGCTTGTTGTTGCTACGTTATTTCCCATAGCGCTAGTTACAGGTGGACTGAATATTGGGGTTGTCCCAGCATGAGGTGTCGGGGGAACATGCTCTTGCCCATCACGAGCAGTGCTGTTTGGGGAAAAATCCAGGCGTCCGCGAGGGAAGGTAGATTCGGTCAGTCGGTCTCGGAAGGTGACTCCCGATCCTTGTCGTTGTGACAGCTGAGTCGTCTCGGTTAGAGATCTAGTCTCTTCCTCGAACCGTTGCTGTCGAGCAGTTAGCTGTTGCAACGAGCGCTCATTATCCTGAGCTCTTTCTACCAGTTGTACCATCATTCGACGTATCTCAGATAGCTGAGCCTCCGAATGATTCTGAACGGGTTGACGCTGCGGGTTTTCGGGGTGTGTGACCCCCGAGTTGTTCCCTCCGGAAGACCTTGGATTGGTCATTCCTGTTTGGTCCGGTTGAGCGTTGGCCGGAGGCTGTTGCTCAGACCGGTGATCGGCGGATCGAGGTTCTGGATTCTGGGGATCCGAATCTCTCCTGTTTGGTGAGCCGTCGATCTGGATCATGGGATCAGGGATAGATGGGCTCGTGGCCTGGTTGGATGGATTCATTCTCAAGTTACGGAGTAAGGGATTCGATTATCTCGTCCCCTCAGACGGCGCCAATTGTGAGGGAATAAACTCACCTCCTGATTTTAAGATCATGTCAAGATTAGGGAAAGATAACGCGGGCTGAATCCCGTAAGAACTTGAAAGATAAATATGATTGTATTGATGATTCTGATCAAGGATTGATTACAAAAGGTGCTTTAATAATGATTACAAAGATAGAAACGTTTAAGAAATAGTGTGTATCCATCCTCCCCTTTTTCTTGTTGCTCTTCCTCTTATATAGTTTTTAGCTTCATGTGATTGTTGGTTGATCGACTTCCGAGATTTCCTCCTCAGATTTAGGAATTCGCAACGAACTCTGCTTGACCGGGTCCCGCGCCTCCTCATCCGCAATTTGAGTAGTCTCCCTTAGGTTTTTCGTATATGGGACCTGACCTCTTTATTGAGAGTCCCTTCGTTCGTATTTTAAGTGGATCAGCTCCCGGTTCCAGGTTAGCTCCGTCCTCTCTTCTCGTTTAGGATTCAGGTCCCGGTGGACCTACTTCGGCCCATTGTCACCTCTAATTGTTTAGCTGAAACAGCTCCAGCTAGCGGGCCGTATTTGGGCCCAACAGGGATGACATCTCTTTGATTGTTATTAAATTGGAAAAAGAGAAAAGGCCCTTTAATAAGACCCATCTCTCCCTAGCTAACACACAAAACACTATCTAACTACTTTGACAACTTCATTACACTAAAAAAGCAATAGCGTGTGTGTAATGATTTTCTTTTTTATTCCGGTTAAGTTTTCATTGCTTATTTCTCTGCTACTCTATATATGTATACTACTAGATTGTTTATCTATAATTTCATTACTATTTTTCAAACGAAACAATGTTTATTTTTCCAACTTTAAATATTTTAATCATCTAATATCAAATAATTTGATTTATGAAGTTCTTAAAAGTTTTATATATCACAGTGACTATTTTTTAGAAATGGAAAATTGTTGGTGATAGTATTTGAAATTAAGAAAAAAAAAGATACGTAATTTGTTTTGACAAAAGAATTTTAAAAGATTTATATAAAATTGAAACGTTAGGTCTAATATATAACTACACACATGTATTGTAGTCGGTGTTTAATTAGCATCCTTGAAAGATCCATATTCATTACTGTATATAAGGGTTCTTTGGAGTTTGTTTATGGATTATATTAAATATTTGTTTATCAGCTAAGTTTCCTAAGATCATGTGACTTGAAGCATACTTCACAGATTCTTGACTAATCATATTTGTTTATTCACTCAAGAGACCAATATTAGTTAGGCATCCTTTAAAGTAATTTAAAATGCCAAAACCCTTTTGACAAATAATTAATAAAGAAATATTATGATTTAATACTGTCACCTTTCCACTTTCCAGACTTGGAACATCCTTTCCACTTAATCCCAACACATTCTCATTCAAAAGCTTTTTCTTACATTTGATCTTATATATTCTTTCTTCTCAATATAGTTATTGAGATTGTAAAAGTAAAGTTCAACATGTATTCGTTTCATTAATACAATAACTCGTGCACAAAGTTTTTTTGCATGCCTACGGATTTTCAAGGATTTTACTCGTTTTTTTTTGTTAATTATAACAATGATTTTCATTTTCATTGCTAAATAATTTTCATTGCAAAACAATGTATAGTCTCGAACAAGTAGCTTCTGTAACAAGTGTAGTGAAGAAATACAAATTTTAGCTGATCCCCACATAGAATATTCTGTATATTTAAGTACAAGCATAGTTCTTGAGACTATCTACTGCCCAAATTTCAACAGTACTCGATTATTTGAAATATGGGTTTGCACAAAACATGATACACATGGGTGTTAAATGTTATAAAATGATTTACCATAATTAAGTAATTATTTAGTGTAGTTATCTAATTATGCGTGCCCTTGAATCAAAACCAAGATGTGATTTAAGTACTTGATTTTTCGGTTGTTCCAAAGTTTCTTAGAGGTAACGTTTCACAAATTGTAATGTTCAAAAGAAAAAACGTTTCACAAATTGCACGAAAAGTATTGAAAGCAGAAAAAACTGGACGAATGAAGCTATTTGAGCAGAAGAAAAATGTTATGTATTCCTACTCTTTTCGATATATTTGAACTTTTTATTATCTGTGTAAACACTGTTTTTGTATTTACCTAGAACGGTATATTTTACATAAATTTACACAAAAATAATTTGTGTAACCCATTCTAATTAGATATGTAATTTAGGTTTAAAGTAGCTGCCATTTTTATCAAAAGACCCAATCCTAAACTCGGAACAATTATGGTTTAAAAGCCAAATAATTTGTCTATCTATCTTTGGATAGTTTGAAGTATACATATTTAATCATTTAAAATTTGAAGACTAAAACGCATGATTACTTCAGCTGTTTTCAAATCATCTCTCGTTTTTTTTGTCGATCCAATTTTTATTAAAACAGTTTAAAAGGCGTATTTACAATAGTTGGGCTTTGAAACATTGAGACTCAAATACATAAAATAAAAATTACAACTTTAAGCTCATAAGTATAAATCGACGTTCATCAATACACATGTTTAGTTCATCAGCTCCTAATGACACATAGAGAACACGCGGCTTCATGTCGATCCATACACAGATTTAGACCTTCGTGTTTCCTGATCCAAAGATACCTTCCACCTCAACCGTGACCTCCTCATCAGAGTTATCCTCCTTCACTGTTGATTAAGACCAAAGAAGCTTTAATCAACTTGAAAAGAGAACACTCGTTGGACCGCTATAAGAGCCTCTTCTTAATCTCCTCCAAATTGACTACAAAACTCCATCAAACCCAACCATTTCTCTAAATAGAAACGCTTCTCTCAAACGCTTTATATGACTACATCAACAGAAAAGATTGGTTCTCTTGAAAAAATGGTTAAAGTGAAATGATAAAAAAGATACTCGAACATTAGTCATCATGATTCAATTAAAACCCAATGGAAAGTAATATGAACTTTCTTTATTGAAGATGTGAAAGAGATTGGAGATCTGCTTCAACAAAGAAAAAGAAAACTTAACAAAACAAAACATCACCATAGCGAAAAACATAAGATCTGCAAGTAGAAGAGAAATTCGACTAACCCAAAGAGTTATGGATCTTTATTTATCTTAGACCAAAAAAAACAAAACATAAAAGAAAAGGGTGGCGACCGGCGGCGAAAATGCTCACCGGCCACCGAACGCAGTTTTTGTTTTAGAGAGAATATTTTATTTATTCCATCCCTGATTTTTTTTTGTTATCTATTAGTTAACTAAATTAAAATAAAATTTGACAATTACAAATTTTACTTTGGTTGAAATAACATTTTCACTAAAAAAAGAAGTCAATCAAGTGAGCCTTAATTTTCCTCAAATATAATGATGTCTAGAAGTCCATAGAAGTTCCATGAAGATCACAATTCTTCTGCTCGCATTCTAACTTGCCCCATCTTGCATCCACTCTCTCGCAGGGGAACACCAACTTCCCCAAACTGCAAAATATTAGAATTGCACATATAGATCTTAAGTTCTCAACTGCTTCATTCCAGACCCTCACAGAGTTTCAACTCTTTTTAATTATGCCCCATAAGATTGATATGTGCAAGAATGCCCCTCAATGTTCTAATATTATTCTTCTTTCAGTTTATACCTTCTATTTACGGTGTTGTGTACATGGCAAAGCCACTGTGAGAACTCTTCCTGAGAGCCAGCTTGTGTAGGATTCGATCTATCATGAACCAAGTCAAGAGGAAACGAGTGATTATAATCAACAACACTAAGATGCAATGAGCTACGAGATAACATTACCTTAGGATTTCTTTGAAGTGATCTGCACATTCTCTACAAGGGTACATTCGAGAAAGTATTGCCATCTACACCGTAAACAAATGTTCACTATAAGCTTTCACATGAAGAAAACTTTATGAGAATTACTGGTCAAAAGGTTAAGCCTTGATATATATGTTAGGAGTTTCAAGCTGAAAGTTCTAGCATTACTACCATTTTCAACTTGATCCGATAAATTGACTGTCTAAAAATTAAATAGGATAATACACTAGGGAAGGAAGAGTTGTACCAGTTCTTTAACATCCTTCTTTTGCTGCCGTGTTGGTTTTTCTGGATACTGATAAGAAAAAGAAAAGAAAAACGCATGTGATTCAGCACACATACCTAAGTTAATCAATTCACAAAGATACACTTAGAAACTGCTAGAGGTCAATCCATTGTGATCACAAGAAATATAAGAGTGACAGAAACTGAAGCAGATTCCTTTGTAAATCAATGAACAGAGAGTAACCAAAAGCAAGAACCAAAGAGCACTCCACTATATAAAAAATCCCCCACTAAGCCTAATCATAACTCATGAACAAAGGAGAATAAATGGATGGTTAAGAGTCACTTATGCGCAAAGAAAGACAGTCAAGTGATCAACCGAAGTTTCAAGACTCTGAGTAAATTGAGATTAGCTATAAAAGAAAAAAGAACTAAACCTGGGCAGCAAGTGTGTGGAGAAATGTCCAAGTAGCCTTCCCAAGCTCCTCTTTAGTCACAGGACCTGTAGGCTTGTCCTGAAAGTATATGGAGTAAAGTTACACATGCTCGTATCAACAATAGCTTTTGCAATGAAATGAAGATACACTTTTCCAATAAGGCTTTAACTTCAAAGGTGAAACTGTAACAAACCATCCCGTAGAATCCAAGCTGACCATATGCAAAGCACCAATCCTAACTCTTCACTGTAAACTCTAAGCTCTTTCTAAGTAGACTGTTGGTTCGCTTAACGTTCCTCAAACCCAAGACCTCGCCATTTAACAATCCTTACACATGACAAGTTGTAAGAAGTTTGTTAAAGTATGATGTTTTGGATTCGAGGAAAGTCAAACGCATCAACAACCTACCTTAGAAAAGCTTAAAGTTTACATGTGAAGAGTTGGGTCGGTGCTCTTCATGGTCAGCCTAGATTCCACGGGATAGATTGTTACATAAAACTTGTGGCAATAAACCAACAAGACTTAGAAGCCTGAAACAATTGTTCCTGGCTAGTTAACACTATCTTCAAAAATATCATATCACAACTGTGGGTAGCACTAGAAATTTACTCATAGTAGATCACCAATTTGATTCATACGCGTTACCCTTTCAGAAAAAAAAAAAGAAAAGAGAAAAGGTTCACTGGGGAATTTCATCGAACACTTTGCTGGTGATCATAAGCTAATTGAAAACGTATTAGATTGAAGAAAAGATTCGTACTTTGAGAGGTTTGGTTGTGAGTGGTGGGGAAGAGTCTGATGAGATGGGGTTGTTTAGGATTGTGGAGGAGGAAGGAGGAGTGGCTTTGATGCTGATGAAACTGGAGAGATGAGTTTGGACGCAGTTTGATAGTTTCTCGAAGGTCTGGAGAAGTGGTTGCCATGGATTCTCTCCCATGTTTGTTTTGTTTTGTTTTGTTTGTCGGAGAAATCACAGGACACAGAAGAAAGGAAAAGGGAAATTGCATTTGTATGACGTTGAAAAATATTATAATTCACTAATTAACTAATTCTCCTAATTTGCTCTTATACAATATTAGGAAAAGAACCCGTCCGATATCGCACGGAAACTCATTTTATAAGAAATATGTCATTTTAGATATTATAATAAATATATGTTAATTTATATTCATATGATATTTTTTTTATCTATAATAGTATCGTAAATTTATAGAAGAGTTTATAAAACAACAGCTTTTATTATATTAACATAATAATAAAATAAAATAAACTAATTGATAAATTATGGATTTAACTTTTTAAAATCATTAGTGATTTTTATTAAATCTTTAAATAATATATAAGATAAGGTGTTATTGAAATATAAATACTTTAAAATTTATCGGTTTCTAAATTAAAAGTTTTAAACTTAGGGTAAAATATAAGAATAACAAACATAGTTTTTCATATTTATATGTCTTTTTTCACAAATCACTGAAAATCATTTAAAAATAAATCTCTCTATTTTCTATCCAATTTGTGATTGTTGTAATTTGTCAGTATCCATAACTTCTTACAAGATTGCAATGGTTGATAACCAAAATTATCATGGCTGTCATCTTTTTCATAGGAAAAAAATAACATCCAACGGTTACGTTTGTTCTTAATCTCTGATTTTACGGCTACAATTTCATTTAAAATCTCGAGTATGATATCATAGTTTCAATCAAACAAGAGACGCGTTCATTCCTCGAAGAGTTGCATTTTTCTGAAATTTGACCATTGAACTCTTTTCATTGAATATTAACCGAAAAATTGTATATTGTAAACTTGAGATAATATTGAGAACTCTCAAAACTTGTGTTAACTTGGACGACATACAAAGGTATTTATACAAAGGCATAAGCCGACTATCTCCTTAAGTAAATAGGAAGTTTAACATATATTAAGGAGATAATGATAAATAGAAAGGTAATCCTTATCAATAGGATTTCCTTTTCCTAATACTCCCCCTCAAGTTGGAGTGTGAAGATCTTGAACACCCAACTTGGACGATAAAAACTCAAACTGGGATCGCCCAAGAGCCTTTGTTAGGATGTCTGCAATCTGATCCTTAGTCTTGACATGAGTAGTAGAAATAAGCCCAGCTTTCACGGCATCACGAACACTGTGGCAGTCCCGTTCGATATGCTTGGTGCGTTCATGGAACACCGGATTAGCTGCGATATGTATGGCTGCCTGATTATCACAAAAAAATGCCACTGGTTTCTTGACCGTGACGCCTAAATCCTGTAGAAGTGGGATAATCCATTTGATCTCTTTTGTTGCAGACGCCATTGTCCTATACTCAGCTTCAGCGGAAGACATTGATACTGTGTCTTGTTTCTTAGTTTTCCAAGAAATTGGTGAATCTCCAAGAAAAACAACGTATGCACTTAGGGAACGACGACTCTCCGGACAGGTACTCCAGTCTGCGTCCACATATACTGAAAGCTCTAGGTTGTTATCAGCCCGAAGAAGCAGTCCCTGGCCTGGACATCCCTTGAGGAACCGAACAACACGAAGAGCAACTGTCCAGTGAGCCTCCCGTGGTTTTTGCATGAACTGGGACAGCAGGTGAATGGTGTAACACAGATCGGGTCGAGTGACAGCAAGATAGACAAGACGACCCACCAGCCTGCGATACTTCTTAGGCTCAGTTAAGAATGGACTTGTATCGGAAGCAAGGTTATGGTATTGCTCAAGTGGGATGGACACTGGCTTACAACCTAGTAAGCCCGTATCTGAAATGATATCCAATGCATACTTTCTTTGAGAGATGAAAATACCTTCTTCTGCTCGAGCGACCTCAATGCCCAAGAAGTATTTAAGTTTGCCAAGGTCTTTCATCTTAAAGCATGTACACAAATAGGACTTGAATTTGGTGAGAAGATCCATGTCGTTACTTGCGAGCACAAGGTCATCGACATATATGAGAACCCGCAGCTCCTTATTGTCTTTACTATATGTGAACAATGAATAATCCGAATAAGATTGCTCAAAACCATATGCAGTCAACGACTTTGTGAGTTTCTCATTCCAGCAGCGAGGTGCTTGACGTAGACCATACAAAGATTTTCGAAGGCGACACACTTTGGTAGGGTCAGAATGTGTGAACCCAGGTGGAAGCCGCATATAGACTTCTTCATTGAGGTCACCGTGGAGGAATGCATTGTGCACATCCATTTGGTGAATTTCCCAACCTTTAGCAGCCACAAGAGCAAGAAGACCTCGAACCGTAGCCATTTTAACAACTGGGGCAAACGTGTCTTCAAAGTCATCACCCTCAACTTGATTATTACCCATTGCAACCAGACGAGCCTTAGGGCGTTCCACAGTACCATCAGCATTAAACTTATATTTATATACCCAACGGGAACCGATTGCTTTCTTGCCAGATGGAAGGGAAACGATATCCCATGTGCCACTATCCTCATGCGCTATTACCTCTTGTTTCATCGCGCCTCGCCAAATTTTATCTTTAGCAGCCTGCGAATAATATTTAGGTTCTACCACAGCCGTGACAGCTGCAAGGAAGGCACGATGCGACAGAGAGAAATTTTCATCAGATATGAAATCAGTGAGAGGATATAAAGATGTACCTTGGATTGTTTCAGAGAGCGACGAAGTAGAGCAGGGAAGAGCGAGAGAGGGGTCTTCAAGACTACTCGCATTATACGTAACATAATCCCGAAGCTTCACCGAAGGAACACGTGAACGTTGACCACGGCCTAAAACTTCTTCCATAGGTATTTCAGACGATGGAGACAACACATTGACTGGAGACTCAGTAGCCGGCGGAGCCGTAGGAACATGCGTGTCCAGAGAAGACTCCGCTACTGGGACTGATGGAGCAAGGAGGTTATCAGATAGAGAATGTACTGAGCTTGGAGGAACCTGAGGGGTTTGATCAACCAAAACTTCAGGAACTGATACACTATCGTGAGGTTGTGTATTAGCGACTAGAGTACGGGATGAACTCCCCCTGTCATCGGACGAACTCCCCCTATCATCGGACGGGGAAGTAACTGGAACCGTGATTGGAGTGAAAAGATCGGAATCAAACGGTGTCTCAACCGATGGATGGACTGCAGGGGTTGAGGGCGCGGAGAATGGAAATACGGTCTCTTGAAACACAACATCGCGTGATATCAAGAATTTCTCTGTAGTTAGATCATACACTCTCCAACCCTTTTGAGCATGTGGATAGCCAACAAAAACACAACGTCGGCTGCGTTTCCCGAACTTATCTTTGTCACGTGAGCGATGATGAACAAAACATAGGCTGCCGAAAACTCGTAGTTGGGAATAGTTAGGCTTCTCCTTGAAGAGAATTTCAAAAGGAGATCGATGATGAAGGACCGCAGACGGCGTACGATTGATTAAGTATGTTGCAGTCATGATGGCTTCTCCCCAAAACTTGATCGGTAGATTACTGTGAAATAGAAGTGATCGAGCCACATTAAGGATGTGCCTATGTTTCCTTTCGACTCTACCGTTCTGCTGAGGGGTGGCGACGCATGAAGTTTGGTGTATGATCCCATTCTCGCGAAAGAACCGTGCCAAACACATGAACTCAGTACCATTATCACTACGGACTGTTTTGACATCTTTAGAGAATTGCTTAGTAGTCATACGACAGAAATTTTGGAGAACCGACTGAACCTCCGACTTCTCAAGAAGTAAATAAGTCCACACTGACCTTGAAAAGTCATCAACAACGGTCAAAAAATAAACTGCTCCAGTAGAAGATCTGGTGCGATATGGGCCCCATACGTCACAATGAATAAGCTGGAAACACTCTTGAGTTTTATTCAAACTTTCATAAAAAACTTCTCTAGTTTGCTTGGCCTCAAAACAAGTGTCACACGGACTATGAGGAGTAAGCTTATTCAAATCAGAAAACATAGGTAAATGAGGTAACACTGAAAACGAAGGATGTCCTAGCCGTTGGTGCCAAAGAGACTGATCGGGCGACTTGGTGACTTTCACAGAAGCTTGAACACGAGCAGCCATTACATCCTTAAAAAAATAAACCCCATCTCTCTCTTCACCTGCTCCAATCAGCGTCCTCGTGAAACGATCCTGTAAAACACACAGTGTATCTGTTAGTAGAGCAAAACAATTTGTTTGGTGAAGAAGTTTCGAGACAGAGATGAGTGAGCAGTTCAGGTTCGGGACATATAAAACATCAGTAAGAGTGATGTTATTAGATAGACGAAACACGCCGGTATGGGTCGCATAGGTCTTGTTCCCATCTGCAAACCCCACCGGACAAGGACGTATACTCGTAACATCCTTTAGAACCGAGAGTTCTCCCGTCATGTGATGAGAAGCTCCCGTATCCAAAATAAGGTCACCAAACTGCTTACCAGTAAGCCTATCCGAAGACTTGGCTTTATCATTAACCATTTGGGTTAAGACACTCCATTGCTCGTCAGTGAATGTCGGGAAGATTGAAGAGTTTGAAGACGTTGCATGAGCGTTTTGAGCTCGAGTTGTGGTGTTCTTGGTGCGGTCCGAAGTACTTCTCCCACGTCCACGACCTCCGCGTCCTCTTCTATTATCTCCTCTGGTAGGCGGAGTTTCTTCCCACCAATCGGGAAACCCGACAAGTTGCCAGCAGTTGGCTTTCTCATGCCCTCTGCGTCCACAATGCAAGCATGTAGGAATACGTCGTGACTGACCAGAACTTGAGGGCTCCGGGGATTCTTTCTTGACGACAAAACCCACAGCATTATGATGAGCTTCACGCTCCTTTGTTGTAGTAAGGCGTTGTTCCTCGCGAACTATCTTCGCGTATGCCTCACCAAGGTCAACCGGAGTGTCTGACGCGATAATACCTTGACAAACTGCACCAAACCGAGATTCATCTAACCCCATCACGAATTGGTGTAACTTCTCCTCCTCACGTTCCGTCTCATACGTAGTAGCTGCACTACAACTACATGCTGGAAGAGGTTTCAGTGTATCAAGCTCTTCCCAAAGCTTGGCTAAGCGACCAAAATACTCCATTACCGGCTGTCCATCTTGTCTACATGACGCCAGTTGCTCTTTTAGATGATGAACACGAACTTTGTTTCCGATAGAGAAACGTTTCTTCAAATTTTCCCATAACTTTCGAGATTCTGAGATAAACGTCACCGTTGAGCGAACACGAGGTTCAATGGAGGAACGTATCCAACCGACAATCATGGAATTGACGGATATCCATAACTCATAGTTCGGATCTTCTATCGAGGGCTTTGGAATGGAGCCGTCGATAAACCCTAGCTTCCTTTTGGCTCTAAGTGCATTGAAAAGTTCTGTTGACCATTCGTTGTAATTGTCTCCTGTAAATATTACGGACGTGATCACACTGCCCGGGTTATCTGAGGAGAACAGCGTATATGGTCCTTGAACCTTCGAAGAAGCAGCATGCTCGACTTGGCTTGTCGCGCTCTTGATTGCAGAAGACTCGTCTTCTCCAGACATGACTCAAGTGTTTGATTTTTGACTAATAAACAAGACACGTGAGAAAAAAACTAGGTCACAGAGAACTTAATGCTCTGATACCATGTAAACTTGAGATAATATTGAGAACTCTCAAAACTTGTGTTAACTTGGACGACATACAAAGGTATTTATACAAAGGCATAAGCCGACTATCTCCTTAAGTAAATAGGAAGTTTAACATATATTAAGGAGATAATGATAAATAGAAAGGTAATCCTTATCAATAGGATTTCCTTTTCGTAATATATATTCATTATCCTAAAGATGAAAATGAGTCATTACCTAAAAAGTGTGAATGGATCACCACCTAAGGGGTGCAAACATGTTGTGACCGAAGAGGTCCGAATAGATCATCACCCAAAAGGTGTGAACGTTTTGTGGCCAAAAAAGTGCGAACATTGGTGTTTGAAGGGGTGCAAACAATTCATGTCTGAAGGGATGCAAACATTGGGGTTTGAAGGGGTGCAAACAATTCATGTCTGAATGGATGCGAACATTTCAGTTCCGAAAGAGTGCGTACGTATCGTGTCTGAATGGGTGCGAATGTTTCGTGTCCGAAGGGGTGCGCACATGCCATTTTTGAAGATGTATGAATGTTTTATGAATGAAAAAATGCGAATAGTATTATCATCAAAAGAGTGCACATGTATTGCTATTTTGAATAGTTATATTATTATTAAAAAATATTTTATTGCATTATAAAAAGACACAACTCTTAAAACTATATATATTATTAGTAAGACCCTTATTAGATATTTTAACATCCTTTTAATCATTATTGCATAACGCAGCACAATCTTAATCATTATTGCATACATACCATATATTTTCCAAGCTAAATTTAAATAGTCTTTTGCATCAATATTTTCTATATTAAGACGACACGATCATTTAACCTAATAATTATAAAAAGACATTTATTAACATATCTTAACTATCAATTTTTTTTTCAAAAGTTTCATATTGAGAAAACAAAATCAATCTCATTTTTCTTTGAAAAGGTACAACTCTTAACAATAAATAGGTTCACTTATTTTTTTTTGTTCAAATAAATAGGTTCACTTATTAAGATACAACTTTTAAGGGAACAATTTTTTTTGATGCCTCCTGCAATTTATTTAGGGGACAACTTTGAAGAGCTATGAAGATTCAATTTGCTAACGTCGTTTGCTAAAGTGACTCAATTTATTTAGGGGACACCTTTGAAGATTCTATTATCGGTTTAAAATGCCAAAAGACACAAGTACTACTTGAAGTCAAACTGGAGTTAAGTTAACTTTAATATATCCTCCAAAGGAATCACAAACGAAGAATGCAGTAAAGCAAATAAAGATGGAAAGATCTAGTTAGCTAGACATTAATAGAATTTGGAAAAAGGAAACGAACATTCTATCAAGAGAACAAGAAATTACACGGATGTTTAATTTTCGTAACTCTAGGATCAGTTCTCTTGGAAGAAACATCACATACCAATTAAAAAGAAAATAATTATTTGGAGTACAAAATGTTGGAGGTGCGAAGAGAGATTGTTCGTCGCCTAAAAGAGACACAAGTCAGCCCATCTCTTCCCAAGCAATTCCAAAAACACTGAAAAGGAGAGCAAATTATCTTGAAATATAAAAAAAAAGCCACGGAGTTGATTTATTTCCCTAAGAAAATCAAGCAAATGGTGACATAGGAGGAAAAAAATTGAGAGACAAATACGTTTATGATAAAAAGGTGGAAGAAAAATCAAAACTAAAAGAGGCAAAAATCAAACGGCCATACGGTGACCAGATATGAAAAACAAACCTCCTCGAATTGGGGATAGAGAGCGACACACATAAATGGTTTACAGAGGCGATTACGTTGAAATTGAATCTGAAATTGAAGGGGTACTAGAAAGGTGATGATGTGTAATAAACATGAGACGGGATATATATAGATTGATAGAGTCGTCATTAAGGGTTGTGTTCTTTGAGAGGCAACGTTTTAAGGGAAAAGTTGCCAAATAAAACAGTTTTTTAGATGATGTGAGCAAGAGAAAAGTTGTGTTGTTTGAGAAGGAGATAGATTCAAGGAAAACTTTTAAACAAGACAGTTTTTTAAATGACGTGAACAAGGGAACTCTTTATCCTTTATTAAATCATAAAAACAAACAAACTCAACCCTAGGATTTTAGGGGTTTTTTCCCATAAAAAGATGACGTCAGCAGTTACAAAAAATAAATTTGTTATTATATATAGATAAGTTTCCTATTATATATAAATTATAATTATTTTTTATAAAAAGTTTCCAAAAGTTGCATATAAAAAAAAATTATTTTCAGTTTTTTATGAAAAGATACAACCGTTCGAATTAATCAGGATTGCTATTATTAATAGATTTGATTTGGGTTTGAGAAAAAAAAAACTCTTTTGAAGGTTAAAACTGATATCATTTAAAAATTATTTTAACTATTATAAAAACTAGGAAAAGAACCCGTGCGATATCGCACGGGAACTCATTTTGTACAAAAAATATTACATTGGATATTATAATAATATATGTTAATTTATGTCGATATAGTTTTTTCATTTAGAGTAGTATCTTGATTTTCTAAAGAGTTTTATAAAACACCAATATTTTCTAAAATCTCTAACAATCTTCTCTCATTTAACTGATAACTTATGGATTTATTTTTTCTAAATCATTAATGGCTTTTATTAAATATTTAAATAATATATAAGATATGATGTTATTAAGATATAAATACTCTAGGATTTTATCTATATTTTCAATCAAAAGTTTCAAACTTAGACAAAGATACAAGAATAACAAATAAAGCTCTTCATATTTATATGTATTTTTTCAAAAATCATTGGAAATTATTTAAGAGTAAATCTCTCTATTTTATAGTTTATTTGTAATTTTTAGGTTGTGATTTGTCAATGAACACAATTTCTTATATAGATGATACAAATTACAATGGTTAATAACCAAAGATTGTAATGGGTGAAACTAAATATTGTAATTAACACCAAAAGTTATAATGGTTTGTCACCAAATACTACAATCAACAACAATTACAATGATTCATCACCAAATATGGCATTAGTTCTTCATTAATAATTATATTAACTAATAACAAATCTATTTCATTCAAATGATGATGTGAATAAAAACTAAATTTAGTGGTGCAGTTTATTTTTAATCTTTAATCTAATAACTAAGATTTTATTTAGAATTTTGAGTATGATATCATAGTTTCATAAGTAAAAAATGTGTTTATTCTTTGACAGGTTATATTTTTCAAAAACTTAACTATTAAATTTTTTCATAATAGAAAAGTTGTATATTTTCAAATGTTTAATCATTAAATTCTTTTATAATATAACTGTTTTAGAAACTTTTTTCACAAAAAATATATTTATTTATCGATGAGTTGTATAGGTGTAAATATATCGTCACCAAAGAGGTGCGAACATATCGTCACCAAAAGGGTGCAAAAATATCACGACCAAATAAGTGTTAATGGATTGTCATCAATAGGTGCAAACAGGTCATCACCAAATGAGTGTGAACATGTCATCACCGAAGAGGTACAAACGAGTCGTTAACCAAAAAGTTGCGAATGGATCATCACTTAAGGAGTGCATACATGTTGTGACCGAAGAGATGCGAACATTTGGTGGCCAAAGAGGTGCGAACATTTCGTGGTCGAAGAGGTGCGAACATTTCGTGGCCGAAGAGGTGAGAACATTTCGTGGCCGAAGAGGTGCGAACATTTATTGGCCGAAGAGGTGCGAACATTTATTGGCCGAAGAGGTGCGAACATTTTGTGGCCGAAGAGGTGTGAACATTTTGTGGCTGAAGAGGTGCAAATATTTTGTGGCCGAAGAGGTGCGAACATTTTGTGGCCGAAGAGGTGCGGACATTTTGTGGCTGAAGAGGTGTGAATATTTCGTGGCCGTAGAGGTGCAAACATTACATCTTCGAAGGGATGCATATATTCCGTGTCCGAAGAGGTACGGATATTTCGTGTTAGAAAGAGTGCGACCATTTTGTGTTTGAAGGGGTGCGAACATTTTGTGTCCGAAAGAGTGCAAACGTGATGTGTCCGAAGGGGTGCGAACGTACCGTTTCTAAAGGAGTGCGAACGTGTCGTATCCAAAGAGGTGTGAATGTGTTGTGAATGAAGAGGTGTGAGCGTATTATCACCGAAGAGATGCAAATGTATTGTTACCAAAATGGTCCAAACGAAAAGTCATAATAATTTATATAAGTAGTCATGATTTTTCAAATTTGTAATAATTATTTTAAAATAGTAATTTTATAATTTATTTTTTTGAATATGTACATGATTATTAAAAGATACTATATTGCATAATGAAAATATACAATTTTTAAAACTAATATGGTTTTTTAGAAAAATATTTATTTGATATTTTAACATTTTTTGAAATTTTTTTTTATAATGAAAGATACAATCTTTGATTTTACAATCAAAAGTCACAAAATTAAAAGATATCTATATATATATATATATATATATTATTTAATAAATTGACCAGCATTTAAATTAAAAGATATACATCAACAGGGACCATCTTTGAGCATAGACCAGCATTTGGATTAAGCAATAACTGAACCTGCATGCTTAATGCTCACCTTTCGTCTTGAAAATGGCTCTCCCAGGAGCATCCCCTTGGATTACCTGTAACCAAGCTGCATGTTACATAAATATATTAGATAAAAATTGACACAATTCTAAAGAGTGTTACTACAAGTAAGATGACCTCATACCCACCGCTATGTTTGTCGGAACGTCATCAGATTAAGCACTTACCAACAATTTGCCGAGAAAACAACTTTGTCGGAGTTCGAGCCTCGGAAACAGACGCTTCTCGGGGAAGTTACCGACGGGATGTGTTTTCGGAAAAGTTGTCGGAATCATTTGTTGGAAAATACCGAGTCGGTATCGGTATTACCGAGACCCTTCTGACAAAAACGATGTCATAATCTTGATGATACATGTCAGAAATTGATCGGTAAAAAAAGCTGAGGTGGTTCCGACAATGTAAATGGTGGAATAATGGAGGTGGTTCATCAGAACATCATCGGTGGTTACATGTGTTGTTCTGACTTCTGACTACTATACGGCGAAATAGTGGGAGCATTGGGTTGTTAAAAAGGCCCAACCTATATGTATTCCAAATTTTAAACGCAGATGAAACTTAGAATTAAACATAAATTAGAACATCTTGCAACCACAAATTCAAGGATATCTTATAAGCCATAAATCATATTTTACAAAGTCGTATGGCATCACAAATAGTAGAGGATTCGGTAATGGATCAGGAATGGGGACTTTGTCGATCTCTATCTATAAACTGGCTAGAAAGTTGTGTCTCGTTGTTTTCCAGCTATATTCCGGAGGCGTCGTGTTGTTCCGTGAAACCAAGGCATGATTTTTATCATGTTGCGTGCACCATACGGTCCATACATCTTGCAACGTTTAGAGAGGACGATTAGTAATAATAACATATATCTACATCAGAGAACACAATATTTGTCTGAAAAACATAATCATTGAAATATTAGAACACGAAAGTTGACCAAAGAGCGTTATGTGCATAACTACAACAATTCAATAGTCGAGTAAAGAAAAATTATATAAACCAATACATAAACGGTTTAAGATATAAATCATCAAATAGCAGTTTTCGTAAAAAATAATTGATAGCTTGGACGGATTAGAAAGGAGAGATGGGTTGAAAAAAAAAGCAAGGACGTACAGAGAATGGGTGATTATCGGTTTTTCCTCATGAAACCATTTGATAATATTTTAACCAGGAGATTCAAGAGACTGAAATATATAGATGGAAAAGATGATTTCATTATCTGAGAAATTACTGACAAGCATAATCAAGTTAACTTAGTTATACCGAGAAACTACGAAGAAAAGAATCTTTCGGCAACTCCTGTTTACCAGAAAAAAAACAATATTCCCAACATGATACATACAAGATACTCCGAGAAAGCACTGAGAAAATGAATCATTGGAAAGTTCTAAGGATATCGTAACGAGATTTAGAAAGTCCTCGCAGTCCCGTCTAAACCTTTCCAATGAAATAAGTCATTCGCTAGTTGTAGATTGAGTTCACGGTGGTTTCTTGTAATGTATGACCACAATCACAAATTTGAAATTATACCAGAAAAGTTTAGAGAAATCATGACTTTTCAAATGATAAGTTGCTATTTTAAAAGATCATGAACATAACCTATTTATAGTATTTTCAAAGTTAGATATGAAAAGTTACGACTTTTCAAATTATAAGTTATTATTTTAATATGGTATCTCTAAAATAAATTTTGAAAAGGCACATTATTACAACCAAAACTCTAGCTATAGTTTACCATGATCTATTGTGAAAATACATTCAAGATGAAATACACATTTAAATATTTTTTCACAACCATTTGTAATAGTTACATATTAAAAAACACAACCTTTCAAATTAATTGAAGTTTCAAATATACTTTTAAGATAAAGGATAAATAAAAAACACAAACTTTAATCATTAATTATTTTTAATTGTTACATAATTGAAAATAAACAATCATTCAACACTAATTGAGATTGATATTATTATTGACAAAACACACAACCTTTCAAATTAATTGAAATTTTAAATAAATTTTAAGATAAAGATAAATAAAAAACACAAACTTTCATCATTAATTATTTATAACTGTTACATAATTAAAAAGACACAACCTTTCAACATATTTTTTGAAAAGTTGTGTCTATTGGAAATAAATTGTAAAGGTATAATAAAAAATAACTACCTATTAATATTGAAAATTGTATACTTTCATAAAAAAACTGAAATGTATTGGTTTATTTCAAATACAAATATATGAATAGTCACATTTTTTCAAATTATAAATAGTTATTTTAAAATGATATGTTTTACAAAATATTTTGAATAGACACATCTTTTCACAATATATTTTAAATGCACACATTATTTCAAAAATAGTTTTATTTTAGAAAGACACAATACTTTTAGTTGGAGTTCACAACCTTTGGAATTAATCAGGATTGCTATCATTAATAGATATATTTTATATAATATTGCATTTTTACCTTTGATACTATTAGTTTAGATAAAAATATTAATATAAATAGTAGATGTTTACATATTATAAAATTCAAAATACTGAAAATATGGTTGTGCTGGAAAGTGAAGTAAAAAATTTCTTTCCTACTAGTAAAAATAGATTGTAAAATTTTGCTTTGAAAATTAACTTGATTAAATATAATATGTGTAGTATTGTTTTAGTTCTTTTTTTTGCTTTTCGTAGTCAACACTAATTTGTATGTTTAATTCATTTGGTCTAATCTTATATGATTGACCTTATTTCTCGACCCCAAATGCTTTTACGACCATAGAATTGAGTGGTTCATATATGTGTTTAATATTAGCTATTAATTTTTCAATATTTAGTAAAATATTAAAAAATATTTACCACAATTCTATAAATCTATTCCACGTTAATGTCTATAAAATCATTTATCTTCACCAAATATTTTAGATAAAAGAAGATGAATTACCTCATATTTGTGCTAGTTATTGCTATGTGTTTTGGTTTGAATGAAGGTCAGTGTAATAGGAACACTTTAGAATTTCAGAATCACCTCAATCCAGGTAGTATTCTCAAAGTTAATTGCTCATCCAACAGAAAACATGTCGAGCCTCTCCACGAGGTAAAATTCAATGATAAATATCAAATTATAGTTTTCGAGAAAGGAGTAGGACATAGAGTTGTATGGCAATGCCTCTTACAACATGGGAATAAAGCAGAAAATTCTCAAATGCTATGGAACGCATACAGAGCAGCCGCTAAGGCTCGATGTGGTGAAAAACGTTCATGGATTGCTAAAGTTGATGGAATTTACTTAGAGAAAAATGATAAGCCAAAGGGGCTCAAACATCATTGGATTGTTCCTAAAAAGTGAAATTTTTCTTTTTAAAAACTATTTACATATGACGCTAAGATTATTTTATGTCATATGAGACAAATAATCATTTTACTTTGAAATAATATACAAATAACTGTATGGTATATATCGGCTATAATTTATTCAGTCTAGAATGAGAATTACTTTCAAGTGTTAAAATTGTTTATTTTACAAAAGATTCATGTAAAACATTTTTTTTTGTGTGATGTTTACCATATGAGAAAGTGAAAATAATTTCATGGTTTTTTCATTTTTATCACTGCATTTATATGTAATGTGGATAAAGATATCTCTTCAATGTGTAGAAAGGGATCTCGCGAGCAGAATTATTGTTAGGATCAAAATCCGACTCGACATATTGACATTAACGTCTAAAATCGCTGAAATATGTCATTAAAATGACCGAATCCAAAAGGCAAAAAGAATCAATCTACGTACATCACGTTGTCATAGAGACGGTACATCAAAATGGGTCACGTATAATCTTTTCTAAAAATCATAGCGAAAACATTTTTGTGCAAACATAAGCTATCTCAAAATATTTCCCCAAAACATAATGAGTTAACCATAGCTGTTCCAACCAACTACGTTTTACGAAAACCTTTATATTATAAAACTAAACAGTGTTATGAAACTACTTCTCTTTCGTTGGGTTGCTAGACCCTTTTCGGGAGAATAGTTGGGAATATGGCTACTCAAATACCAGAGTTATCAAAAAAAAAAAACTACTTCTGTTAAAATAAATTCAATAATGTTTGACGAGAAAGTTTGTAAATTAGAACTAAATAGTGTTATACAAAACAACTTTCGTAAAAGAACTTCGACAACACTTAACTAAACAGAATTCATAAAATAAAATTATAAAATGTTTTATAAAAAAACTTTCGTAAAACTAACTTTGACAAAGTTGTACGAAATAGCTTTAATAAAATTAAATTAAGCAGTTTTATACGAATCAACTTCAGTAAAACCAACTTTGGTAGTATTGTAAGAAATAATATTTCGTAAAATAAAACTAAACAGTTTACACGAAGCAACTTCTGTTAAACTAACTTAAACAACATTTTAAGAAGCATATTTCGTAATAGCACTAAAAAAAAATTAAGAAAAACTTTATAAAACTAATTTGACAATATTTTATGAAACAATTTTAGCAAAAAACAATTTTTTTTTACGAAACAACTTTTGTAAAACGGACTTTGACGATGTTTTAAAGTAAACCACTTTTGATGAAATAACTTTCGATTTCGTAAATAAATTTAAACATTTTTTACGGTATTTTCATAAAAATCAAATAGAACTCAAAAAATAAATGACCACCACGTTGTTCTTGGGACTTGTTTGGGAAGTGGAAGAGAGGCCTTATAATGGGTATTTGGCATGCTCATACTGTTTTGGAACATTTGTGGTTCTTTGATAGCTGCTAGTGTTCTTCAATATGGTTGGGGACGGTCTTTTATAGCTCTTGGTTTTGTCATCTCTTTAGGAGGAATTTTTGGCTGCTTATCCTGACACTACAAGAAAACATATACTTAACGACGATCGTTATTGTGGTTAATTTGTAGTAAAATACAATTCACGACGAAACAAACACGAAACACATTTCGTTGTTAATCGTCTCTCATAGCGCATATTTCTTTGCCAAATCATCGTAATGTTATGAGGACACTACTTCGTCGTAAATAAGAAGCCTACATCGTATAATCCACGCAAACTAACAATGTCAGCTTCCTCGAAAAATAGACTCATATTATAGTCGTAAATTCCACGTAATATTTATGACGAAGTTACATGTCTATCTTGGTTAATTCAAAGTAAAATTTTACGATGAATTCATGTGTACTTCCTCATACACTACTCGTGAAATTTACGTCCTTTTAACGTGTCTTTCCTCATTAAATAGTCGTAGTATTAGCGAGGAATGTACTTCGATTCGTGTTTTTCTATAATAAAAAATGAAAATATTAATGAACAAAAATTATTAAAACTTTTAAATAATAGAAAAAATGGAAAATATTTCATAAATATGTAATAGAAAAATTTCAAATTTATAATACAATAAAAGAAAAAAACTAGGGATCATGAACTCTGGGAAGTACTCCGCACTACTCCTTCTCTCAATCCCAAGTCTCGCCCTTCTGATCTGTAACATCCTCTCCAGTTGTGGATTTCAAGCCGCCATGACGTCCAAAAACCCTTCGAGGGAACCCAACTAAGCTTTTGTCGCAGTCAAATCAGAACGCAGCTGAGTAGTCTCATCATGCCGTTTATGGGAATAAGATGATGTCGCCCTTGGGACATCGTTAACAGAACCTATTCCCAACATCCATCCCTTTTTCTTAGGGACCACCTTAAAATGATTAATTTTAGTGATAAAATGTATTAGATTAAATGGATAATAATTTTTTAAAAAATTATACCTCCTCGTAAATCTTATCCACTTCAGATGTGGATAATGTGACGGTAGCCCATCGGAGGACTGTTGGGTCAGCTGGGTCTGGTGCTCTTTAATCAGAGCAACCACGTCTTTGTATATCTTCTCTGACCTACGATCTACAGAATTCTCAGTCTTGTTCTTGTGGGTCTTCTCGTAAAGCTCCTTAAGAGATCACAGTACTCATGTCTCTTTGGCATAAAAATATATATGAAAGTTAGAATATATTAATAAATAGATGAAAATAGTTAATCCAAATATTTACCATATCTAGACAGATACCGTTGTGGAGTTTTTGGCTTGATGAGTGAAGCATCGAGAAGTTACCTTGCCCATGTCTCGTAAGACGGGAAGTGGAGCAACTGTTGGTGACTCTAATCAACGATGGTGTGGTCCAATAACGGATGTGGCCATCCCATACATCCTACGTGAGCATAGTGGGTTTTCCGTTCTCATAACTCTTCACAACCCAATCATCCTTCAAGTTCGAGACTGTGTCGGTCAACTGAGTCTTCGCCTTCGCGACAAACGCTTTCTTCAATTTCTCATTCGCTATGGACCAATTCCATTTTTGTAACAGAAAAGTATAGGATTTATAACTTGCAAATAAAAAGTATTAATAAAAATAAATTGCAATTAACAGTAACTTACAGCAAAACATTTGAACCACGTCTTTTTACGTCCTCCGGAGTCTTACTCCAGTTTAGATGTGTCTCGGAGAAGTAGTCTTTGATTGTGTCAAAAATACGCTCCGAGCGACACAACCGTCAGCCTCAAACCTAAAGAAAAAAAAATTATTTAATGTTGTTATATATTAAAAATAGTGTTTAAAAAAATTACATACCAGAAAGTATTTTCCGGTTGATCGGGTCTACAAACCTTCTCTGCCTGAATGAGCAAGAAGGTCTTCGACATTGTATGAGGCATTAAGAGCATTCGAAGGAAACATAAAATCGAGAATTCCAGCCACATGGGCAGGAGGCACCTTGTCTGGAACATGATATGGAGGAGCCAGTGCAGGTGCAGAAAAAAGTGGCACCGGTGGGGTAGCAGCAAAAGGATGCACCAGCAGTGCAGCAAAAGTAGGCGTGTAGGAGACTCTCTAAAAAGACTGAAAGTCAAGGACTGTCTCCGGAACCGAAGAACCGGGGGCTGAAGAAGATGATGCGCATGCATGACAACCAGGCACACAAAAAACAGCTCTATGTAATGAGGTGTAAGCTTGTTTTCCTAACCATCTGGAAAAAAATTAATTAGATTAATAAGGCAAATTTAATCCTCATCCTATAATCTACAAATTACATAAAAATCTACAAATTCCCTAAACTAACACCTAATCAAACCCTAATTACCCTAAACTAACCACCTAAAGTAAAAAAAAAAAAAAAAGAGGAAGTAGACAGAAAATATCTTGGAAAATGATTGGAAGACACTACGAAATGAACAAAGAGTTGGTTCGTGTCTATATAGAGAATTATATTTCCGCGTAAATCCCTCGAAATTTTACGAGGAATCAACCAGATCCCGCATTTTTATTTCAGGTTTTGTCGTAAACTCCACGTAAGTTTACAATGAAATAACCAGGTCCCACATTTTTGGTTCACGAGGAATATACCAGGTCCCGCATTTTAGTATTACGAGTATTTTACGACAAAATTGTGTACGACGAAATTGTTTACAACGAAATAACCATGTTCCCACTTTTTCATTTTACGTGGACTTTACAAAGGAATTAGGTATGAGTAATCAACCAGATCCCGCGTTTTCTTTCTACGAGTATTTTATGATGAAAATTGTTTTGGTGTTTCTATGTAACGAAAATTTACACAACTCAAATTTGAATCCCTAAAACTCAAAAACCAAATCCCAAGTTCCTTAACTTATAAACTCTAAGCTCTCTAAACCCTCGATCCATACATCTCTTACCATTTTGCCTAACCCCAAAATCAGTTTATAAATTTAATTTTAATAGTTAAACAACCCGAACACATGCATTAAGTGTGAAATTCATCATTTTATTTTTATATTAAAAATTACATCATTATTTCATCATTGTCATTTGATTCAACACTACAAACATCATCACTTTCATCAAACTCGTCTTCACCTGCTTCATATGTCGTATTGTTGGGAAGATCTTCATATTCACGATAATGCGGATCAATGAGATTGATGTCATCAGTTTGTTGTTCAGGTTCCTCGACTTCATTGATACACGATTATTCTTGCAAAGGTGGTTCTTCTCCATCGATTATTTTTCCAAGAGGTGTAACTTTGATAACTGCTTACTAATTTATTCCAGAATATTTGAGCCGAGGGTATAGAATAAAGCTAACTTGGCCTTCTTGCAAAACTAATATGAAAGGCTCGAATTGGTTGTACCTTCATCAATAATTGACATCAGTAACACCAAATTTGTTAAATGAAACACTTCTTTTGACGATGGGGTCAAACCATTCACATTTGAAGAGGACACATTTCAGCTTCAATAACCTTAGGAGTTCCACCTCAATAATCTCATGCAAGATCCGGTAGAAATTTGTTTCGCCTTTCACACATATTCCATAATTACTTTTCGCCCACCGTCTACCATACTCATATGCTTGAAAAATAAATGACAGAAAAATGTAAAAATTAGTAACGATAGACCATTGGATAAAGTTTTTTTCAAGGCAAAAGGTTACTCCATTACTCAAACTGAGGTGGTTTGGATAACCAGACCGGAATAGAATAACCAAAATAACAAAGTTTGCGATGAAAGGAACAAGTTGTCCTAGCTATGGAATCAGCTATTCCATTTTGCGTCCATGGGATGTAAGAGATCTTGAATTCTGGTATCATATAGACCATTGGATAAACTTAAAAGTTTTTTTTGTCATCTTTCAGAAGGGAAATAGACCAAATCATATTACAATAGAGATCAACGGTCCCGATCAGTACATGAACATGTCAACTAATACAAAATTTTATTTCAGACATGAACTTTCAAATTTTGGTTTTAACATACATTGACATAATTTCCGTTAGTTAAACGTTAAGTTGTCGTTAACATGTAACATAAATCGGCCAATTCATATATTAACAAGTGACAATGGTCCCGATCAATACATAAACATGTCACATGTGCGAAAACATACATCAACTAATACAAAATTTAAATTCAATAATGAACTTTTGAAATCTGGTTTTAACATACGTTGATTTAATTTTCACTAATCAAATATTACCAAATATAAAATGTTTGTCACGTGTTGAGTAAGTAAATTTTTTATTCTGTTATGTGGTAATTAACCTGTATTACGTGGTAAATGACCGAGAAAAATAAGTCGAAAAATAAATCATTTAGTCCAAATGATTTTGTTCTCGTATAACTCATTAGTTAGTTTTTTCTTAACTTTTTTTTCTTCGATTTTTTCTGCAAAAAACATAACATAGAGAAGACAACATAGTACAAAATCAAACAGAGCGAAACGAGAATGTCTAGCTTATCCATTCTCGTTTCTCTCTGCTTGATTTTATCATTTGTTGTCTTCTCTGTATTACGTTTTTTCGCTGCAAAAGAAAAAAAATTAAAGAGAAAGTTAACTAATTAGTTACACGAGAACAATATCGTTTAGCCTAAATGATTTATTTTTCTCCGTCAGTTACCACGTAATACGGTTTAACTACCATATAATACAATGAAACTTATTTAATCAACACGTGACATATATTTTACATTCAGTAATATTTGACTAGTGGAAATTAGATCAATGTATGTTAAGACCAGATTTCAGAAGTTCATGTTCCTGAATTTAAATTTTGTATTAGTTGTTGTATATTTTCGCACATGTAAAGTGTTTATGTATTGATCGGGACCGTTTGTCCCTGTTGGTGTAAGTTTTAGCCGATTTCATGTTATATGCTAATGACAACTTAACATTTGACTAACGGAAATTAAGTCAATGTATGTTAAAACCAAATTTTGAAAGTTCGTGTATGAATATTGATTTTTTTACTAGTTGATGTATATTTTCGCATAAATAACATGTTCATGTACTGATTGAGACCGTTGACCTCTGCTGACGTATGAATTAGCCAATTTCCCACTTTCAACACGTAGGATCAACTATATAGTGTATATTCTACGGGTATATGGATTTGTATGCGGTATATTTTGTATTTTTGTCTCAATGGATTTATATTTCTAAATTGTCGTATATGGTAGATATGGTTAATTGACACTTGTACGCAAAAGTGTAAATATATATTAATATTTTCTTAATTTTTAATATATTCAACTAATTGATATGAATTTCTTAGACAACGCAAAAGTACAAAATATCCAAAAATATCAAAATTCTGTTTTATGTCAAATTCACAATATTATTTGTCTTTTATTAACAAAATTTCCTATAAGAAATGGGTGTGTTGACCCGTCCAACCTACCAAGTGATTGAGATATCAAATGAAAATAACAATAGTTCTTGAATAAACTAGGTGATTATTTTGTAGAAAAATACCATAAGATAGACCTAAAAATATTTTTCTGACCAAAATAGTCTTTAAGGAAAAAAATGACCAAAATAACATTTATTAAATAGTGTAAATATGCATTTATACCCATTGGGTTAACTAATCTATACTTAATGTTTAGAGTTATGGGGTGGAGTTTTGGAGATGATGCTTAAAATTTAAAAAAAAAACTAAAAGATATTAATTTAAAAAAATAAAAATGTCTATTAAATCATTTTTTTCTTTTAGTTCTATTTTTGTGATAAAAACTTTAAAATGGTATATTTGAGAGATTTTCCCTATTTTGTATTGTCAATCAATTTTTTGCATCTACTTTTGTAGATTGGATTATGAAACCAATTAATGAATATCCTACTGAATTTTATATGGCAGAGAAAAAATAGGAGAATTTTCATGTTTATCAAAGTATTGATACCATTATTCAGTTTTACTTTTACTAAAGAGATATTTTTAAAAATAATACTATCTCCGTTTCAAATTACTTGTCGTTGTAGGGTAAAATTTTCGTTTTAAAATAAGTGTCGTTTATAATTTCAATGCAAAATTTAATGATTTTATATATCATTTTATTTTTCTATTGGTTGAAATGTGGTTAGGTGTATAGGTAATGATGTTTTTATTTTGAGAATATGTAAAATTTAATATTTTTTTAATTTGTGTGCAAAAACCTAAAACGACAACTAAAATGAAACGGAAGGAGTATTTTTGAAGAGGATTTTTTCTAAAATTCATTAAATCCTAAATTTTACGTTCTTAAACCATACTCCACCCCTCAACTCTAAACCCTACATCTTAGGTTAATTAACCCAAAAATTATTAGTGTGTGTTTTTCCTCTTAAAAACAAAATTAAATAGTGTTATACAAAAAACTTCCATAAAAGTAAATTCGACATTTTAAGAAGCAGATTTCATAAACTTAAACTATACAGTGTTTTACAAAATAATTTCTGTAAAACTAATTTTGAAAATGTTTTAGGGAACAGCTTTAGTAACATTAAATTAAAAGTTTTATACAAAACAACCACCGTAAAAGTAACTTAACTAATATTATTAAGAACTTTTTTCATAAAATTAAAACTATACAATTTTATACTCCCTCCGTTTCTAAATAAGTGTCACTTTGACACTTTTCACGGAGATTAAGAAAATGGAAAAATTTACTAATGTACCCTTATTTAATGTTCAATTATTTGAATAAAAATGATTTTAAAAAACATCTATTGGTTATCTAAAAGGGTAAGAAAGAGATTATATGTGAAAAGTTGTATTGGAAATGCAAAGTGACACTTATTTTGAAACAAAAAGAAAAAGCTAAAGTGACACTTATTTAGAAAGGGAGTAGGAAACAACTTCGGTAAAACTAACTTGAACAATCTTTTAAGAAACAGATTTCGTAAAATAAAAATAAAAGTTTTCTGGAAGAATAAAATCCGTAAAACTAAAATCGACAACAATTTATGAAACAACTTTCGTAAAAAAAAAACTACGAAACAACTTTCGTAAAAAAAAAAAAAAACTACGAAACAACTTTCGTAAAACAGACTTTGAAGACGTTTTACGAAACAATTTTTGTAAAACTAGTTTTGATAAAATTTAAAGAAACAACTTTCGTAAAGTTCAAAATGAACACACAATTTACGGGGAAAAAATCATAAAAATCAACTAGAATTAACACTTCACGAAATAATCTTCAGAAAATAAATGAGCTACACGTTGTGGTTGGGAAGTGGTTTTGGAAGAAGAAAACATGGCTTATAATGGGGATTTGGAATGCTCATACTTCTGCTGGGAACATTTGTGGTTCTTTGATAGCTGCTTGTGTTCTTCAAAATGGTTGGGGATAGTCTTTTATAACTAATGGTTTTGTCATGCCTTCAGGAGTTGTTGTTTACTTGTTCTTAGCTGCTTATCGTGAGGATGTTGGATTTCCAGATATCAATTCTAACTCTTGTTAGTTCACTAAGAGGAACCCAGTGCATTCATGGATTACTAGACTTGGTTGAATTTACTTAGAGAAAAAATAATAAACAAAAGAGCTCCAACATCATTGAATCAGAACTATACAATATATGATTTGACAAAATATTTAGAGACCGAACAAAATTAGAAGTTAAAAAAAAAACTAGCAAGGTTAAATTAAAATAAACAGAGTGAATTAAGACAAACAAAAATTAAAAAAAAAACAATAATTAAAACAGCTTAGCTAATCAGCAATTTTATAACTTTAAAAGTGTTCTTAAATAACAGTGCGATACATGACAAAACTGGAGGACTTCCACGGAACACGAGGTTCCTAAGCTAATATCAAAGTACGAATATGAATTCAGAGAAACTTGAACACCATCCTCAGCTTATAAATAAGAATCAGAGAAGCTGCGGGTACATACGCTCGGGCCATTTGGGATAAGCACGCTTGTACAAGTTCATGCACACAACGTCATGTTGCTGCACCACACCATTGAATATGCATTTCATTGCCCCTGTGCAAAGCCCACATGTATAATAAGCAAAGATTCTACAAACCAAACCAAACTCAAATCTCTCTTCTTAAAATAACAAACACTGTCTTACCATGTGTACCCACCGGCTCCTTCACGCGACCACGACGCCCACATTTAGACCATACTTCTACAGGCTGCAAATTAAAAACATTGTTTCATCCCCAAGCTTTTATAGCTTTCACACCATTATATTATAGATTAAAACATTCAATCGATCGATTTTTACTTTTCTTTCTTACCTTAAACCATCTCACGTCTTCCGGGTTATGGAACATATATCTCACTGATGCTTTCATCTTTGATACTCTCTGAGGATACCTGAACCAAGCCACACAAAACTGGTTAGGACTATATTTTTATTCTCAATTCACATGACAGCTTTATAGCTAGAATATGGGACTGTAACTAGAAAAACAAGTAAGCTTACCCAGTTAATATTATCTTCTTCAAAATTATTTTGTTGGGTTCAATGCTTTTCAAGGAACCAAGAGCAGCAATGGCAGGAGCATCCGACCCTTCAGAGATCTTCAGAACTACCAAAGGAAGTGATGGGAAAGATATTGGGCCGTATACTGAAGCCAATGAGAAACGTCCCGGATGCAAGAATCTCTCCATCTTGTGCTTGTCTGAGCTGAAATTGTCGGTTGAAAATACTGGCCTGGAAAGTTTTAACACCGTCATTATTATTTAAAGATTGCAAACAAGAAAAGCTATTGCACTTAAGATGAAATAGGAACAACCTTGCAACGAATTGGCGGAAACCAACATGGAACATAAGCTCTTCTTTTGTTTTAATAGGATCTTCGTAACCATCATACTTCTTAACGCTGTGGGGAATAGTTAAAAGACAGGTAAAAATTTAGCAAAGGCAAACAAAATCTCATCAACAGACAAAAAATGTAAGCAGTAAGATGGTGATTACCTAAAGTGCAGAACCGACATCTTGGATTCATGCTGTAGAAGCCCAAATGCTATAACGGGTTTCGAGCTCACAAGGGAGGATAGTTTAGAGGCAGCAACAAGAGGCACTTCCTTTATATGCAGCCGTACATATGATCCAGTTGGTACACAATCATCTCTGCTTTCTTCTTCCATCTTCAGCGCTTGCTTGAGTACAAGCTTTTGAGTCCTTGCGAGATTATCAAAAGCAAAGATTCTGGCATAGTCCTGAGGTAGAGACTCCTGCATTTGCCAACAAGTAACAAAATTTAGCAACACTTTACAGTGAAAGGAAAACAATAAGCTTCACATCAAGATCAGTGTTTCTACATTTGGATCCCACGAGGAAGTTCTGAAGGATTTGAGACCCCTGTACTTTGCAAAACGTTTTCTTGCTGGCTGATCAATGGGAGTCTCTACTTCATCAGGAAATTCTGAAGAACAAGCAAACGAAGAAATCATTGAGGACTTGAGATATTCAGATACTCTACAAAGACTCAAACGAATATGTGCACACACACACAGTCTGACACAGAGAGAAAATAACTCCACAAAAGTAAAAAGTTTTGACCAACCCTCATCCTCGGCATGTTCCTCTTTTATTTTCTTCATTTGATCCTCATACTGCTCCCTTGTCAAGTTTTCCTCATCCTGAACCATGAGTAGATTGGCTTATGACTTTAGAAAGATACTCAATCATAATAAAATAAAGCAGTGCTACAAATACTGCTTGTACGTCACAAACATACATGAAGAAAAAGCTTACCATCATCTCAGAGTCATTATAAGTTTCATTATCCACATCCCGCAGTGTTTCTTTATCATCCTCAAAATCTTCGTCTTGATTGGAATAGTGATCCTCTCCACTTTCTAATTCCATGCCATCATCATCGGAATCACCTTTATCTAAATTTTCATCATCAATAATCCAAGTAGCCTGCGAATCAAATCATAAACCATCAAAAATAAGAGGGTCAAAGAATTATGATATATTTTGGAGGACAATTCCCCAGAGACGGGAATAGTTAAAGTGAGGCTTAAAGATCCAGAAACCTGATAGTCTGACGTCCCTCGTGGCACAGTCCTCTTCTTTTGTTTTCCCTGTTTCTGATTTCTGTCAGCCTCAGCCATCTCTGCCTCAGTTGGCCATGTCTACACAATTGGAGCATCACGCAACAAATGAATTTTCAAAACAGATAACAACGCAAGCAAAACAGCTGCTTCGTCTGCTAAAGAACTAATCAGACTTGCCTGTTCCCCTGATAAAGGATCTGGAGTGTTTTCAGCTACTAAAGGCTCTTGTTTTATGGGATCAGGATGCAAAGAGCTCAATACCTGGTCAATTCAAAACAGGTAAAAATGAGTAAATTTCCTGAGAAAGCGAAGGCCATAGTATAACATCATAAAAGCACAGTAACAACTTTATTCTTATTAAGATAATAACTTAAAGAGCTTCACGAGGGGTATAATGTATTCAATCATTATACGTTATCATGACAGAAATTTTCAACAACCATATAGGCTGTTCGCTAGTCACTATTTGAAGAATGCTGTTCTAGCATCCAGAACAATGTGCTCTATAAGGTAAGGACTAACAGTTTATCGATAGTTAATGAAAATACCATGTACCTCGTCATCATGTGAATCATCCAGTTCCATGGAATTCTGTTTTTTCCTTTCATTCAATGGAAATGGATCCTTTAGGACTTCAACTTCTGAGAGCTGAAAATCACCGACGCCAGAAACATGGACCTAATTTAAAGAACATAATTTTAAAGGATCAGACATTGGTATAGCACAAGCAAGGCATGAAAGAGAGTAGGAGGGCTTGGTTACCAGCTGATTCACAGATAGTTTGCGAGCACGCAAGTAACCAGAGAGATGTAGGGTGCAATTTCCTGAGCTTTCATTAGCCACTACCATCCCAACCTAAATATACCATTCAAGAATATGGAGATACATTACTTTTTACGAAACCCTTTTCTCAGAAAATTAGATGTTATGAAAAGAAGCATAAAACAAGCACCTTATCAGCCACAATATATGGCCGTTGACTTCTCCAATGAGGCACAGTAAGCCTTTGTGCCTTGAATAACCCCATAAACTGCAAAAAAAAAAAAAGAGAAGTGTGTATTTTCATCAACTAAACTTAGCTACATAAAATCAATCGAACAGACGAACACAATTTAATCAAATAATATAAAAATCATCTGATATAATTTACCTTATGCAACTCATCTCTGGTATCTGCCGGATAAAACTTACAATCCTCAGAAAATTCAGAAGCCAGTTGCGAGGCACACATCTTTTTCAGCTCATTTTTCTTTTTCAACTCACTGGGTAAATCCTGCAATCAATCGAGAAGCTAAACTTCAAAGCAAAGTTTGGGAGATGAGAGACCCCTGGTATAGACCAATTGCAGCAAAGAACTTACACGAATCAACACAGTGGTGCTTGGTAGACCAATAGATCTAAACACAGAAAGACATTGACTTCCGAATGAGTCTATGAAGTTAGAGATATTCTCTTCCCATGGAGAGTTTGCAGATGCAACAAAAGCGATCAAATCAGCAACCTATATATCACCAAGAAGAAATAACAACTCAGTTAGCACCTATGACAAACTCTGCTCCCTAAAGGAAAACAGATGAAAATTCTCATGCCTTAGCCATTTCCATGCATGTCAGAAGATCCCCGTGAGGCGCCTTCAACACCTGTGATATACTCAGCACATGAAAATCGATTGAACAAGCAATGTATACAGAAAAAGAACAAATCAATTAACTGAATACACATACAGTTGCTCTTAGCTTATACTCAGAAGATGCAACTGTGGAAGAAGAAATGACTCCATCATCATTAGATAATAGCTTTAAAACGTCTTCACCAAGTGAATTCAAATCCACACAAGCAGAGAGAGGAAACAAGACCTATCATCATCACAAAACAACAAAAGGCTGAAACTTTCTGATCACAAAGGTTCCTGTAGACAATAAGTAAGACTCACGATAACACGAGGAGCACCGGTTGATCCTCCTGAAGCTCTCTTCTCCTTCAAAACAGCTGCTCTCTTCTGCTCTCTAAGCTATACTCAGGAAACGAGAGAGATAGATTCAGTAACTTGAAATCGTCGCAAAAGTGTAAGGGAAGGAGAATCACCATCTTGCCACGCTGAAGACGAGAAGCTCTAGCACCTTTGACATGGTTACCTTCCGGTTTACCAATCCGGCCGCCATCTGATTCAATTTGCAAATTTTTCGGTTATTGTGAAGATCGAAAGAGAGGAAATTTGTTGATGGGTTTACCTTGAAGGGACGTTCTGTGGAGATTTCGGGAAGATTTGGAGGAGAAACGAGTCTTGTGAGCCTTATTGACTTGAACTCGAGAGCGCCCCATGGTGACTGCAACAAAAGAAAGAATGAAGGAGAAGGGTTCGTTTGTTTTAAACCCTAATTCTCAGTTTTCATATTGAGCCTTGTTGGACCAGATTTTTACGCATTATAAGCCCATTAAGGCCTAATAAGGATGTGTCTTTGAAAACAGCCCTTAACCTAATGAGAAGTTTACTTATAAAGAATAAATGTTTTTTTGCTCAACTTCAACATTCATTTCACCAGGATTTCGGATACAAGATTGGACCACCAAAAACTTATATCACTAACACATTGAGGCAATCTAGTATGACCCTAGATCACATGATTGGATCTAACGCTACCTTGTCGAGATCTCAATGTGTAATGAACCTCAGTGAGTATGAGATCACTCCACAACTCAGAGTGATCCACATCTTAAACCAATTAATTCTACCACATCTTCAAAAACGTTTACTAACACACGAGAGCTAAATACATACTCGAGACTAATTAAAACCTAGCTAAGCGATCCTAATGATTGCTAATCTAAGATCATGACCCATTAGCCTCATCCGTGAAGATGTATTGTCAAGAAGGTTTCACCCTCAAGGTCTTCAACCGTTGTGACCCTAAGCCTAAAACGGAATGTAAGTCCGATTGAAGATCGGGTTCAGCAACACAGCACACGGGTCGACCCTAGCTAACGAGCTTTTAGAGTAACGGAGCTCATACCATCGGTTCAAACATTCAAGTTGGGTATAAAGCCACCACCATAAACCTCCGTTTGAATAACATCGATTGGACTATTTATCCATGGAAACCATGGTTCGTGTGATTCCCGATAACCGGAAGACCATATCTTGTCCACTCGCCGTCAAGCTCTCCTCCTCCAGCCAATTCGTCTCTAAGGGACATAGATCGATGATGGAGAAGACACTTTTCGAAGCCACACGCCGTTGCTGAGACGAAAAAACCAGGGATCTGAAAAGGGGGAAACCAGATCCTGATCTCCGCAAACCCTAAAAGCCGACTTCCTTCCTCGCCACTGTCACGTTAGCCTCACTGATACTCTAGTCCTTGCTGGAACTTCCACCCCCCGTCACGAAACGCACCGCTAGCTTCAACTCGCGATCCAGAGCACCATGCATATCGACCAAGATCTAGTGGGACAGAAGAAAGCAAATGTAAAAAAAAAAGAGAAGGGAAAGGAGGAACGCCTTCGACATCGGATGAGCCGGGCCAGAGCTAGGGTTTTGCTGAGAGGTTAAGAGAAAGGCTGGAGCGGTTGCTAGGTTAAGAGAGAGAATGTTAAGAATAAATGTTTTTGCATCATAGAAAGGAAAAAACTGAAATCAAAGTCAAGAAAAAAATTGAAGAAAAAGATGAAAGTGAGTTTCAATTTATGCTTGGATTCAAGAATCAGCTATGTCTTGAGGTCCACGATGAGCGAGGCTTGACCCAATTGTTATAAAATGATCTAATAGGGCCCTCCATTTTATGAAGACCCCAAATTTTGAAAAACAAGTTGCAATATATATGCATATGAATAGGGCTGGGCACTTTACCCGATATCTGAATTTGTATCCGAATCCGATCTGAAAAGCCTAAACTGAAATCTGAACCAAAATAGTAAAATACCCGAACGGGTATTGAATTAGGAGAGAATGGATATCCGAACCCGAACGGGTAATACCCGAACCCGAATGGGTACCCGAAAATAATCGAACATATGTATAATCAACCATATATTTCTAGTTTAGTTCTCTCATTTTTTTCAAATTATTTATATTGATGGTACACATGAATTAAAATCAGATAATATATATAGAGTTTCGGACAAAGTGATTTATTAGTCACTTAAAATGCATGTTAAGTTCTTAATTTCATGTTTAACAAAAATTGCATCCAAAATTTCGAAAAAATAATCAAGTTAATGTCTTTCTGTTCTTAAATTTTTGTCTCCAAACCTATTAGTCGTCCTATTAAAACTTAAAATCAGTTAAACTGAAGATATATTTTTAAATACAAGAAATTTAAGCAATGAATAATTTTATTTTTTTCAAAAGTTAATATCCAAACCCGACTTAAAATAGCCGAACCCGAACTAAGAATACCTGAACCCGGCTCGAAGTGTAGAAATACCGGAACGGGTACTAAACCTCTATACTGAAATACCCGAAAATTCGAAATACCCAATCCAAACTCGAACGGGTATCCGAACGCCCACCCCTACATATGAATATAATGATCAAGCTTTTGTTTCTATCTGAAAGAAACACCAATCCCAGGACATCAGATATCACTATTTTCAATTGTTCCATAAACCATATCCAACTTTCATCAGTCTCACCATCTGCTACATCAAACGCAATTGGGTAGAGGTGATGATCAGGATCCTGAGCAGTCGCAACAAAGAGAACTCCACCATAAACATTCTTGAGGTGTGTTGCATTCACAATGAGGATTTTCCTCATCGCACGGAAGCCTTGTATGGTAGGTCCCAAGGCAAAAACAAGTACTTAAATTTTTGGGCCTCATCTAGGCATGGGCGTTCGGGTACCCGTTGGCGTTCGGGTCGGATCTTTCAGGTTTTCGGATTTTTGGGTTTAGGCCTCTAAGTCTCATACTAAAATTTTCTTAGTACGGGTCGGATTCGGATAATATCACTTCGGTTTCGGTTATAATTTGTATTGCATCCTAAAACTCGTAAAGTAATCATATATCATTCGGTTACGGGTTTTTTCGGTTCGGTTCAGATTATACTGAAGTAAAATACATAATAAAAAAAAACTAAACATAGAGAACATAATGGTTAAACTGAATTTAAAAGCATCTAAAACACATAAATCGAAAACTAGCAACATTCAATGAAAAAAAAATTCAAAACACATAAAATTGATAAAATTAAAAAAAATATTAAATCAATCATGAAAACAAACATCATTTGTAGACCATGTGTTATCTTACATATAGAGTAGACTTGTTATTTTAACAAGTTAATTATAAAGTAGTAATTTATAACTAATTAGATATTTAAGGTATTTAATTATATTTTAATATTTATTGTGTGTTATATCAATATAAATATTAAACTGAATATTTGAAATATATATGTATATATATATATATATATATATATATGGACTATTAATTTCGGATATTTCGGGTTACCCGTTCGGATTCGGTTAATAACACTTCGGGTTCAGATATTTTTTATACCATCCTACAAGACTCGTTCGAGTATTTTTATATTTTCGATCGTATAACTGGTCGGGTTTTTCGGTTCGAGTTTAGTTCGGATTTTGGGTTCCAGATTTTATGCCCAGGCCTAGCCTCATCCACTTCCACACGAGTTTTTGTGCCAATATTTGTTTGCTCCAACATGTGCATATAACTGTATAACTTCATTATCAGTCACATCATTCTCAGAACCATCTTCATCACCAGCCTCTCTAGCAATGTTCTTGTAACAACAGAACATATATGCTGGTTGATGTAACTTTTAACCGTCCAAATATCTGAATTCTTTAACATTGGAACTCGGAAAACCACTTGCAGCCATCTTTGGCTTCTCAGCATTTAACCACATATCTCTTGGCATCCGACTTTACTATATCAAATTCAAAACATTTATGATATTAAGCCGTGTGGATAAGAACTTTTGCTGCCTCCTCAGTTATAAATTCTTGACCTATAACTAAATCCATACCATCATCTTGTGGCTGATTGACACCATCATGCATCTCAATGTCTTCGTTAAAAGTGAGCACAGCACTGGTATCATCTTCATCACCATCCTCTATAGTCTCTCTATCGGATAGGCCGATATGGACATCAGTTTCATCATTCTCAGTACCATCTTCATCACCAGCCTCTATAGCCTCTCCATCAGATAGACCGACATAGACATCATCATTTTCTTCATCCTCTTCTAAAATTTGCACTTCTTCATTGATGAACTCCACATGTAGAACACTTCTACACTTCTCATGATTTACTTGCAGTAGATAACCAAAAACGTCTTCATCATTTCAAATGTATGATGGCTTGTACGAATACAATACCATTGAAAAGTAACTAATCTTCATTTCCACCTTAGATTCATCTACTTTTATATTTCTGCAAATACGTTCAACCAAACTAGAGTATGTGATCTCCTCCACTGATTTCTTCAACACAATCGTGTGAATTTTATCTTTTCTTTCACCATCTCTAGAGATCCATTTTATTTCAGCCCCATTCTTCATATAATATCCCCCATAATCAAAACAAATGATTGTGCAATGCGAATTTTGCATTTTCCTAAAAAAACATCATTAGAATTATCAATATTAAGATGATTAGAATTAATTCTCACACAGTACCATTACATAGTAATACTAGTAATACCAGTAGAAATTGTAAATATAATAATACTAGTAATATCAATCGGAATTGTAAATATAGTAATCGAGTAATTACAATATTATGTTTTGCCTTAGGAAAACCAATTATCTTAGTAATACCTAGAATTTATTCTTGCACTAATTAATCCGCTTTTATAACGATTTTGTTAGGATTTTACATTACATATGATGTATAATTTATCTTAAATGAAATTACACACAGAAAATCATCAAAATGCCTCAAAACGGACATAAAATATATATAAAAACTATAAACACAGTTTTCAAAATTGTTTTCAATCCCTCATTCATTGGATCTTCTTTTTTTTACACTAGCTAAGATATACACTTATTTTTAATAATATTTTAGCAAAAAATTTATCAATAACAGACATAAAATATATATGAATTACATAAACACAGTTTTTAAATTCGTTTTTAATCTCTCAAATTATCATCAAATCGTACATTTATTCTATTATCCATGATATATACGACATTTAAGTGTTATTTTACAAAAGAAATATCATAAAAAACGAGTAAGAATTACTTGTTTTTGGAAGTTTCAAAATCGGTCATTGAGATTGAAGAAGAGAAAAATGTACAAGAAATAAAAGGAGAAAAAAAGAAATGTGGAATAAACTAATTTTTGATTGGTTAAGGTTGTATTGTGTGTTATATAGGTTGTCGAATTATGATTAGTTTATTTAACTGGAAAAATAAATGAAAAACTATTTTAGGGATTAGTGACTGCAAAAATAAAAAAGTAATGAAAATAAAAATAGGTAGTGAGAATAAATTTAGGAAGCTAGAGTTAATCTCCGCTCTGTTGTCGTAATTTATTAAAAAGGAATGGTTCGATTAAATCGTTACCGGTTTGATTAAAGTACCAACTTTCGGTTCGAGTGATTGAAATAATAAAAACCCAGACTGATTCTTTTCTTTCCCCCAAATCTCTTTATTATCTTCTCTCTCTAGGTTACGATTAGGGATTTAGGGTTTCTAATCTCTCTATCTCTTTCAATTGGATTCTTGAACTCGGCTTCGTTCTTCATCTCCCCAATCGATAAACATGACTGAGGTAAGTCCAAACCCCCAAAGCTCTTAATTAATTTATTTTCTACGAGACTATTCTAATTACGAAACCTTTTGATTATAACAAATCTTAGATCTTTGTAAAAACCATGTTTGTTGTGTCTCCTCTGTGCTTGTCTTGTTGCCAAATGAAAAAAATTGATCTGAGTTTGTGTTTTTTTTTTAAATAGTATTGGGTAAGTCAAGGGAAGAAGTGGTGCGAGTTCTGTAAGCTCTGGACTCAGAACAACGCGACAAGTATCAGAAACCATGAGCTTGGTAAACACCACCGTGAATGTGTCGAGAAGAAGCTCAATGATATGCGTGAGAAGAGTGCTGCCAAAGACAAAGAGCTCAAGAAAAACGAGAAACTCCTCCAACAGATCGAAGCTGTATGTAGTTTAATCATCTTTTGTTTCTTTGTCTATTAATAGTTATTGATTTGATTCGATTGTATTTTTATCAGAAAGCAACTCGTAGCTATCAGAAAGACATTGCAACTGCTCATGAAGTTGCCAAAGCAAACGGTGCTCCCGAGGATGGTACACACGGTATGTATCGTTTCTCTTATCATTGATTCTCTTTCTCTTCTTGTTGATTTAGCTTTGGATCTGTTTCTTATATATACTGAATGTTCTGCTTCTTTTGAAATGGTTGTGTGATCAATGAAATTGAATTTGTGAATTGGGTTCAAAGAACCAAGGCAACATCTGATTCTTCCATTGTCGTCTTTACACAGTTTGCAAAAAGACCTTTTTGACTTATATATAAGTTTTAGTGCCTATATCTCTATAGAGAATCATCACCAGTGAGGGAAAATGGTTGCCTCTTTTGAGTCACTCTTCAGGTTCTTTCACCATTTTGTTTGCAACTTTTCTTAGCTCATAGATATGTCTTTTTCGTCTCATGTAGTAATCACATTGTTATGGCAGATTGGGTTCTTGACGCTGCTTCGGGATATTACTACAACCAGATCAATGGTCTGCACTATGACTCAAAGTCTGGATTCTATTACAGTGACTCGATAGGTATGTAATAATGTTATCAACCTTTCTTTTATTTGCTTTCAGACATACTATTTCTCTGTGTAGACTTACGTTGGTAATGAAACAGGGCGTTGGGTGACACAAGACGAGGCTTACGCTGCGGTTAAAACATCATCAGATAAAGACACTAAAGTGCCTCTTGTTAAAAAGCCTGTACTTTCTTCAGAAGCTGGACCAAGTGTGGGGAAACCACCTGGGCGGGTTGTCTCGGCTACTTTAAACCCAAAAAGAAATGTGAAAGGAGCTGCATCATCTGTTGAGATTGGCAACAACAACAAGAGAAAGAGGATAGATGAGAAACCGAAGAAAGTATCTGCAGAAGAGAAAGCTGCGTTGAGGGCAAGGGAAGCTGCTAGGAAACGAGTTGAAGACAGAGAAAAATCATTGCTTGGCCTTTACAACAGACCCTTTTGATGAAACCATTACTTGATGCTCTGTAACAGTGGCGGTTATTTTGGTTATTCCTTCAAAACGTTCAATCCAAAACTCTCTGGTAGTTCTGGGAAGATTGGTCTTGTCTTCTTCAACTGTTGTTCCAAATAAATCAATGCGTCTTTGTTGTACAATTCTTTTTATTTTGTGGTCAGGGAAAGATTCAACTTTGAATACAGCTTGTAGGAAACGTTTTATGGAAAAAAGAAAATCAAATATCTTTGCTTTCGTATTTTGGATTATTCTTCAAAAGATTTTAGGTTTCGTGAATCCGTTTTAGAGAAAATGAACCAAACCAGTAAGGGTTGAAATTAAAAACAAAAAAAAACTTATCAAAGCACTGCAACAAGTAATTGGTCTAAACGATTTTAGAAAATTACTTGTCGTTGACAAAACCCTGACTTTGAGGAAACTAACATGACAAATAAACTTAAAAGAAACTGAGGATAAAATTCAAGTTTTAAGACAACCCAAAAGTTTTGACAGAGACTGAGACAGCAAAATAAAGCAAAATTCAAATCCAGGATACAAAACCCTCTTTGGGACACTAGAGGTTTTTTTTGAGTTTTGTTGTTGCGAGCTAACCTCTGAACCAACAACTATCATCGGCTTGCTTTGACATTCCGAAGACTTGTTTTTAGAAACCAATTCCCACAAGTCCAGGACTCATGGTTTTCTTTTATGATAGTGACACTACCAACACTCTTAAGAAGCTCCAGGGACAGCAGCCGCTTCAGTAGCATACATGTTTGAGTCCTGGTTAGCATATCCGTTGTTGTAACCTTGTCCTCTTGAGTATCCTCCGTTCCATTGGTGTCCCGAGTCACCTCTCCACTGTCATTTTAAGTTTTAGAAGTTGAATAATATTAGTAAATGGAATAAACAACATTCAACAGAAACATCAAGGGTAAGAAGTGGGACAAGGAGACAAGCATTAGATAGATATGCGAATCAAAATAGTCAACGCGGGAAGGTTCCACTAGGTCACTATGGCCCGCAGTATACCTACTATCCATTGTCAACGACTGACTTTGGCTTTAAGAATCCTCTAAAACTCTATCCAATCAATGGAGACAGAAAGAAAGAAAAAAAGATCCAAAGGAACATTAAAACTAAGTTTGACCTGGACCATACTAAGAGAAATGCATACAAGGTTTTATTAAAATAAGACAAACTAATCCCTACTTTAGTTTTCTTGTACCTGTCTGTTTGGGCTTCTTCCCCAAGATAGCCGGACAGTGTTTTTCCCAATGACAGTCCCGTTCAAGCTTCCAATAGCTTCCTCAGCACTCTGCCTGTCAAAACCAATGCCATTGCCACGTCACTTTAAATAGAACAAGTTCCACACTACTAGATGAGGATGCTGACAAGCAAAGAACATGTTCATACCTGTTACCAAACTGGACAAAACCGCATCCTTTTCCTACGGGGATCTTCACCGAAACAACCTCCCCAAACTGGGAGAAAGGTTGCATGAGGTCTTCTTCAGTGACATCAGCGTCAAGGCCACCAACAAATATCTGCAAATGTAATAAAAGAGAATGGATCAGTGAGGTATATTTTTGTTAGCAATAGAGATAGCTACAAGAACTCACTGTTGAGTTGTTTGAGTCCCCATCAGACATTGGACCATTTCCTCCATGTCCACCAGCAAGTGTCAGAGCTATATTCAATTAAAACATTACAAATGCTAAGTTAAAAAACATCAAAACAATGAACTAAAACGTTACCATCACCTACCTTGTGAACCATTTTGTTGACCATAAGCAGCAGCTCTTTTAGGTGTTGCAATACCAACGCGCATCTGCCTGCTCGAGCAGAAAGCACCATTCATCTCAGTCAACGCCCTTGACCTCTCGTTCTCATCACCAAACCTGACAAAACCATAACCTTTGGACCGCCCAGTGTTGGAATCAATCACAACTTTTGCACCTTTGACAGATTGGTATCCAGCAAAAGTCTCCAGCAGTGTAGCATCAGTGACATCTGGAGCCAAATCTCCTACGAATATCGACAGATCAGGACCACCGTTCTCTGATGCTCTCTTCTCACCAGTACTGAAAGACGCCCAGTTCAAACGAAAGGGCTGCTCTGCGTTGGGCATGGTTACACCGCTATAGCTCTGAAGAACTTCCTCAGCTGCTGAACGTGAAAGGAACTCAACAAAACCATACCCTTCTGACTGAGAAGTTTGCTTGTTTCTTATGACTTTCACAGAAGAAACCTGCAACATTACAAAACAAGAAACAAGAAAGACAATAAAACCTTGTCTCATAAGCTAAAAGGAAAAAAAAAAGATGTTCTTTTCAAGGTCAACGTAGTTATCCACACCCTAAAAGTCAACCATATGGCTTGTACGCAATCACACAACTGTCACTTAGATCTGGTAATGGATGTTACTACATCTATCACTTTCCATGTCAGATAATGAGAAAGATTCAACAAATAAACCAAACCGGTCTGTGCTTCAAACATCATCACAACAAAGAACCAAACAACAAGAAACAAGATTCAGCAATCACACAATAGTATCTTAGATCTGGTAATGGATATTACTACATCTATCACTTTCCATGTCAGATAATAAAAAAGATTCAACAAACAAACCAAACCGATCTGAACAAACACCACAACAAAGAAGAATGGTAATAAACCTCGTTGGTGTGAGAGAAACATGTATGGAGATAAGCCTCATCCATCCAATGAAGAAGATCACCAACCCAGAGAGTCTTCACATCATCTCCAGATCCACCACGCTGCTGCTGCTGGTGATTCTGCTGCTGTTGTTGTTGTTGATACGCAGCGTATTGAAACTGAGGATGCTGATAGTGACCTTGACTGTAAGGAGCGTATTGGTGAGGATACATCATCATCTGTTGCTGCTGCATCATCGCCATAGCCGCCGCGGGGTGCTGCATCATCGCCATCCATTGTTGCTGTTGTTGCCACTGTTGCTGAGGTGGTGGAGTGGTTTGCTGCAACGGTGGTGTTGTGGCGGCTGAGGACGAATCTGGACCGTTGTTTGCTGTCTGCATCTTCAAGATCTCTCTCTCTCTGTGGATTTAAAGGAGAAAGCTTTTTACTCTGTTAATGGCGGAGAGAGAGAGAGAGGGGATTGGATTTGGTCTTTGGAAGATAATGGAGGCGGAGAGAGAGAGTGTGTTGTGTAGATTGGGAGGGTTTAAGAGTTTAGGTCTGAAGGAGAAGTGGTGGGAACGTGGGGCCCTGTTACGTCCTCAAAGTTAGATCTAACGGTTCTGATTCGACCGTAGTTTTAGGGTTGACATGAAACTGATGACAGTTGATGATGTAAGTGCTAAATCGGGTAAATAAAAAAAAAATAGTTCAACGTTCATTGGGGTAAAAAAATAATTAAAACAAATAGTAAGAGTATGTTTAAATGCAGTGGAACAATACTTTCTCTTATTTTTTAACTAAAAACGCTAAGGGACGTCTTTTAAATAAGGGTTTTAAAAGACAATCCTTTAACATTTTTAATTAAAAGACAAAGGACCGTATGCTAATGGACTCAACTTAAGAGACTTGCATTAAACATGGTATAATAATTTTCTTTTGAATTTTTAAATAAATTAATCAATAAAAAAAATTTTGCAAACTCAAATTTCGGTTTAAACTTAAAATAAAATTGACCATCCAACAGGCTTTTAGGACCTTAAGAAAACAAGGCTTGCAATACAAATTTGAAAAAGTATTGATCATTGTTAGGATCCATAAGTACTCTCTCAAATAACAAAGAAATTGTCTAAATATCATAAATTAAATATCAAAATTTTAAAATATCATTAATCAAACTCTTTACATTTGGATATAAAATTTACCGATTCTTGTTAAGACTTTATTATTTGGGTGGTGGGATTTAGTTATAAACCTCTATAACTAATTTTAAAATATTGGAAAAATTCTAATTTTACCATAAATTTGATATCATTTTCAAATTTTAACTTTTAGGGATGAGTATTTTCATGAATAATCTAGATTTTTTATTAAGAAAGTCAAACTAATTTTCATAATTATTAATAACTTTTAATGCTAGATAAATATGTTATTATAAATTATAAAAAAAGTTACAAACGATTATACAGTCAAAAATTCTATTTGCCTTATAATAATTTACGTCTTACTGCGCCACCTGAGCTGCCCACTGGAATAATACTCCTTACAGCATGATGCATATTTTTTTGTAAGCTTTTCTCCTTAATTTACTTAATTCTGCATTATTTGAGACTCGAATTTCAAACCTCCTCGTCTATAAGCATTAATGAACCATTAATCAAATATCATTGTGTATAAATGTTTAAGAATTATATATAGAAGTTTATAAATCCAACTTCACTTCCTAAATACTAAACCCTAAACAAAATTACTAAACTCTAAATTCAAATGTTAATATATTTTTGATTGAATGTATTTCTAAAAGTGATATCCAACTAAAGGTATTTTGATTAATTTCACTTACATATTATAAAATAATTTAGGAGAGTTGGTTTAGTTTTTCATCACAACATAAAGATATTTATGAAAATAGTCATACTTGTAAATTTGAAAAGTAATATCAAATTTATGGTAAAATTAGAAATCCTTTTAAATAATAGGATAAAGTATATTAGTGCCACTTGACCATTGGGTTCAAGTTGGTATGTTAGTAAATCTAATAAGCATATAATTACACTATTTTTTTCATCAACATATAGACTCATTTCCAAATCAAACTGGTAACTCTGCATTCATATGAATGATAAACGATGGTTGTTTTCTTTCACTTCGTGCTAGATTGTCCGCCATTGAACTTTGAGTTCTTGAGATTTGAATGATCTCTGAGTTGTGAAACTTCCTTTCATGATCTTGATATCTTCCAAATAAATTGCATAAGCTGGTCAGTATTCTGGTTCTGAAACCATCTTCACTCGATTGAGAGTAATTTGTTGCAAATTTAACATAAAATTGACGTAAATTCATCATACATTCTATAGCCCATATGAGAGCTTCTACTTCCGAATGAGGTGACGACATACTTGCCCTAGTGTTCTTACCTCAATTAATCCATCAAATCCCTCTAACGTACTATATCAACCATACCTTGAGTAACTATCATGTTCGTTCCATGACCCATTTGTAGAACACCATCTTCTTGGGATAAAATGTAAAGTAGTGTCTACCACCTCCTTGTTGTGGATAACCCTCAATGTTATTGATTCACGTGCCTCCGTCCAAATCAATGATTATGTTTCCACCAATTTAAAAGTATCCATGGGATCAACATCCATATTACTAAACATTTTATTATTTTTCCCTTCCAAATGTACCAAAGTATCCATGCAAATTGATGATGTCCATTTAAGGGCAAACTCTCCAATATAGATAATCTATATTTGCAAACAAAAATTGTCCACGAAAGATGTTTGGATTCGCTGGATACTACGAGAGTGCCCAAACTTGAACCACTGGTGAACATTAAAAAATAACATGGTTTATTGATTCCTCTTGTGCTTCACATCTAGCACAACATATATCGCCCTGGATTACTCTTGTTTGTAGGTTCTTCTTGACCGCTATGCATTATGTCACTATTTGCCATAGAATATGCTTTATTTCGGTGGACATTGTATAATTACATTGTCATACACACACATATATCAGTATTTATAAGTTTCTAAATGACTAGAAAGTATATAGAAATATTTTTATATTTTAAATTGATGAGTCAAAACGTTCCTCCGATCTAATTTAATAATTAATTAGATTCATAATAAAACAAAAAAAAGTTAAATGTTGGCGAATATGTTTTAAGGGGCTATCAATTCTATGGTGCTTGTTTATTGGATTTGAGGGTTTTCTGGAAGGGTGACGATTGTCTTTTTGTTCGGTTTGATGCTATTGTATGGTATTGATTTTGTGATATGGTTTTATTTTCCCTTCAATGGTTGGGAGATTTGAGTGCCTTTGAAGCTTTTCTTTTTTCAAGGGTGGTCTTTGAATATCAAGATACTGAAACAACATCAAAATGGAGGCCACATTTATATTATAAAAATATAAAATACAAGCAAAAGGAATGATAAATTAGAAAAAAAAAATCAAAAGTGAAGGAGGAAAGGAAAAAATATAAATGTTTATATAAAATAAAATTTATTTATGTCAAACACATGTCCCATGATAGTTATGAATTTTTATTAGTGTCTTTTTCTTTTTTAATTCAATATATATATATATATATATAAAATATTATTAAACTTTAATTATATAATAATATTTTTTTAAATGGGGCCTTTGAAATTGGATGCCTTAAGCCCATGTTTCACTTTGCTCTGTTCAAGGATGCCCATGCTTCTCGTATGCCATCTTTAGTTGGATTATACTTAAATGCTATTATATTTTATAGTAAAAATAGAATAATGGACAAAAACAATAATTATTATATTTATTGAGGAAACTCATTTTTACTCTATTTATGGAGTAAATCCATTTTTACTATGTTATAAAGTAAAAATAGAATAAAGTTAGAGCATCTCGGGAATGGTGATGACTATGTTTCGCTTGATGCTATTGTTTGGTATTGACTTTGTGACACGGCTTTGCTTTCCCTTTATCAATTGGAAAATTTGAGTAGCATTGAAGCTTTGCTTCTCTTAGACCATCCAATAGATCATTCATTTTTATTCAAAATAAAGTAATTCGGAGATGGGTTATACTTCAATGTTACTCTATATTTGAGTAAAAAGTAGAGTGATCAATGAAAAAGAAATGAATTACTCTATATACCCATTTTTATTCTGTTTATGGAGTAAAATCCATTTTTTACTCTATGATATGTATAGTAAAAATGTAGTATGGTTAGACCATCTCTGGAATGGTGACGACTTTGTTTTGGTATATGTTTACTCTATTTATGGAGTAAATCCATTTTTACCCGAGAGTAAATAATGTAGTATGGTTAGAGAATCTCGGAAATGGTGATGACTTTGTTTTGGTTTGGTTTGATGCTATTATTTGGTATTCTTATTTTCCCTTCAGCGATTGGGGTATTTGAGTGGCTTTTTGAAGCTTTTCTTCTCTTAGGCTTTTATTCAAAATAAAGTTATTTTATAGTTGAGTTGGGTTATACTTCAATGCCATTTTATTTTAGAGTAAAAATAGAGTGATAAACAAAACATAAATGAATTAGTAAATTTATGGACTAAACTCATTTTACTGAAATCCATTTGTTACGCTATTATAATGTGAAAATAGAGTAGGACTGGAGCATCTCGGGAAAATGGTGACGACTGTGTTTTGGTTTGGTTGATGTTATTGTTTGGTATTGGATTTGTGACGCGGCTTTACTTTATCGATTGGGAGATTTGAGTGGCATTGAAGCTTTGTTTCTCTTAGACCATCCAATGAACCATTAATTTTTAATTAAAATAAAGTAACTCTATAATGGAGTTGGGTTATACTTCAACGTTACTTTATTTTTGAGTAATATTAGAGTGATGAATAAAAAAGAAATGTTACTCTATTTTGGTGTTGGGTTATAATCCAATGTTACTAAATTTTTGAGTAATATTAGAGAAATGAATAAAAAAGAAATGTTACTCTATTTTGGTGTTGGGCTATACTCCAATGTTACTAAATAGATTACTCTATTTATAGAGTAAATATTTTTTTATTTATTTATGAAGTAAATTCATTTTTATTCTGTAATACAAAGTAAAAATGTAGCATGGTTGGAGCATCTTTGAAATGGTGTTGACTTTGTTTTGATTCGCTTTGATGATAATCTTTGGTATTGGCTTTGTGACACAGCTTCACTTTCCCTTCAATCATTGGGGATTAGAGTGGCTTTGAAGCTTTGCTTCTTTTAGACCATCTCAAAGGATCATTCATTTTTATTCAAAATAAAGTAAAACTAGAGCTAGGTTATACTCAAATGCTACTCTATTTTAAAATAAAAAATAGTGTGATGAACAAAGATAAATGAATTACTCTCTATTTAGGGAGCAAACCTATTTTTACTTCATAAATAACGTAATTCATTTCGTCCTAAATAGAGTAATTCATTACTTTTGTTAATCACTTTATTTGTACTTTAAAATAGAGTAGCATTTGAATAGAACCAATTTTATTATTGAGTTATTCTGTTTTGAAGAAAAAACAGAATGATCTATTCTGTAAACGCAGTTCAGGTGGTACATATCATACATATCAAACGAAATAAATACAAATCAAACATATCACATGAGAGAGATGTAGATCGGACATATCAAACATTTTAGTGTAATTCTGAATGGTAAAACAATTCAAATGAAACAAATTATATATTTAAATAATAAAATTATAATTAAAAATAAAAATAAAAACACATAATATATAAATATATAAAAAATTTGTCTTTTAAAAAAGTGGTATTTTTGAAAATGTCTCTTTAATTAAGGTAAAAATGAAAAGTGGTACAAGGAAAGTGATATTTTTGAAAATTCCCCGGGAAATTGTCAAAAATACCACTTTCCTTGTAACACTTTTCAAAAATATCTTAATCACTTTTACCCTTGTTTTTAAGAGAAAAAAACACATTTATAACCCTTGGGTTAATTAATCTAAGACTTAGGGTTTAGAGTTAAGGGGTAGTGTAGGGTGGAAGTACAATTTAGAAATGTAAAATTTAGGATTTTAATTAATTTTAAAAAAATTTGCCCTTTAAAAAAGTGGTATTTTTGAAAATGTCTTTTTAATAAAGGTAAAAATGAAAAGTGATACAATGAAAGTAGTATTTTTAAAAATTCCCCATACATAAATAGCCTTGTTAGAATTATATTGGAACTGATCTGGGTATAACAAGTTATTAAAATCAGAAAAACTCGGACCCTAGTTTTTAACAAATTAATATTATTAAATATTTTATATGTGATATATTAAATTAATATAGTAAAAATAAAATAAAATAAATTAATAAATCGTATATATTGTGTCACAAACACCAATGACCAAAGAAAGTAAAATGGTTTAGTAGTCTTTACCAAGTTCTTATGCATGAACAATTTATTCTTCAAAAATAATGGATTCATAGTAACAAAATATTATCAATTTACTAGATATTAGTTAAACATTTAACCAAATAAACTAAAATCTACAAGTCGTAAAAAAAACTAAAATCTACAAATGAAGTGGGGGCACTTGATGTGCCATCGGTTCGAAGCTCCACTGTTCCTTTAAAGAGCTTTTTGTCTTAAATATTAAAAATTACGTTTTTGTCCATTTCTCCTTTCTTTTGGCTATGCAAATTTAATCAGCTGTCCATCATTTTTTTCACCATTTTATCGATGTATCTTGTTTTCTTGTAAATTATACGTAGAATTTATTGTCTTATAACCCAAAATCTAGTTTAGAGTTTTGTAGTTATAAAAACTAAATAATCTTAAGATTTTACATTAAACCACATAGACCAGAGATGAACACACAACATAACACAACTGCAAAACTCACCAGTCCAATCTGCCACGTGCGAATAAAGCGTTTATCCAAACGCCTAAGCGGTAGTGCAATCGTATTTTTGAATAGAGATAGATAGCATACATTGCACTAAAACCATGTTACTGAAATTTAAAATAAAAATATGTAAGAACATTAGTGATTAGTGACATACATCTCTCTTTATTTAGGATCCTTGTTCGGAAACTCGCTAGGCGCTACGCGTGCGGTTCATCCGGGCCTAACGATTTATTGAAAAATCGGAAAAAAATCGGGGAGTACGCGGGGAGGAATTATTGTGTGTTTTATACGTATAATATCTTATTTATACGTACAATAAAAACATTTATGTATAATATATATATTTATGCATAAAAAATCAGTTTTTGCCTTGTTATTGTATTGGTGTTGTGCATTATGTTTCAGCTTTGGTTCATCAAGTTGTATCAAATAAGTGTACTATATTTAAACTTGTTTTGAGAGTCTCTACAGACGTGTTATTAGAGCCCAGTGATTATAGTAAGTAGCATAAGCTTACCTGTCATGGGTTCGACGGCCAATAAACTTACTTTTTCATTTATTTTTACATTGCATTAATGAAGGGCACAATCGTAATTTTGCATTTCATCTTCTTTCTCCCGACCTGTTTCTTCTCCAATCCTAGTTTACAGCCGTTTTTTTTTGTTTTAACATAAATTATTTTTCTTTGACGATTTGCTTTTGATTCTTGATTGTTTACAAATAAATATGATAGATCTATGTTTAAAAGACTGATTTCGAACGTGAAAGTACCAAAATATGTACACTTTTTTTTCAAATCCGAGTTTTTGCCCGAATACCACAAAATCGCGGCGGAGCACCACCGATTTACGTATCACCGGCGAAAAATCGGCCAACTCGGCCGCGTTTTTGAACAAGGTTTAGGATACATATTTAAACTAACAGTACTATATATTTACATAATACATATTATAATTAAAACACACATATGATATAGATATAATAATTTAAATAAAAGTATAAAAAATTATATAACAGAAATAAAAAAGAGATAAGTAGACACTGATAATTTTTTTGTATTGTTATAATTGTAAGTAAAATAAAATGAAAATATGGTATTAGTATAAAAAAGATTAAATATATTTTAGAACTAACTATTTGTAACAAAATAATTTATTGGCCAAAAAGGAAAAATGGATGGACATCACAAAATGTATAGTGGGTGTTGGTAAGATTTACATGTAGTCAATCTGTTTTCAGTGTTGGTAAGATTTACATGTAGTCAATCTGTTTTCAGTGTTGGTAAGATTTACATGTAGTCATTCTGCTTTCGGTGGTTGTAAGATTTACATGTAGTCAATCTGTTTTCTCAAAAAAAAAAAAAAAAAAATTGAACTGTCATACAAATCTCTTACTAAATCTTTTTTAAGGTATTCGAATGGTGATACCAATAACAAATGGAGATCAAGGAAGAAAAAAAAGATCAAACAGAATAAACACAGATTAAGATATTATATAAATAAATGAATATTTAGTGATAAAACTAATTTACAGAATCATCATCTTTGATTGAATGTAGGAATTTTTTTTAAATGTATATAAAAACATATTAGTTCTAATTAAAGAGAAAATAAAGATACATACATGTGTTATTATATGTTGGAAACAAATAAAAACGTTGATTGAATATTGTTATTCATAATATTAAACTTATTACCAACATAACTTATACTTTACTATTTTTATAAATTTTGTATAAACAAGCTTAAATTTAATTAAATAAATATAAAATACATACATGTGTCATAATAGTAGAAAATAAGTGAAAGGTTTACTATATATTATTGAATATAAATTCTAACTTACTTTTATCATATTAAAAATTTCTAATTCATTGAAGAAACAACTTAAAAAATTATGTTACTTTTTAATGGTAAAATCTCCCAAAAACCCCTAAAATATATTTTTTGATCATAAGAACACACAAGGAAAACAAATGAAAAAATAAGTTTATTAAAAGGTAAAACAAAATTTTACTGTTATTTTATAGATATATATAAATAATTTTTAATAAAAAAATAAAAATAATTTTTTATTATTTTTGAAAAATATGCTTATCCATTCATTTTTTTTAATTATAAAATTCTTAAAAAGAAAAAATCAAAATTTTATTTTGAAATCTAATTTGTTTTTTTTTTTTGAAACCATAACCCTAGATTAGTTAACTATATAATGAAATATTTTGATCAATTTGACCTTTATGTGCTATTTACTGAAATTTTTCTTTTAAAATTATTTTTAATGAATGTAGATATATGAGTCACCTTGAAAAATATAAAAACTAATTAAGCACCAAATAAAATTAGTGCATGTGCTAAAATATAAAATTAATTGAATAAACGATGAAAATGCATATACATGTGTATGTCATAATATAAAGAAAAAGAAAAGAAAGCAATGGATAACGAAAAATATTGCCCACAAGGCAAGAAAAATTGTAAATGTTGGTTATGCCATGAAATAGGCCACTATGCAAATGAATGTCCAAATAAAAAATCCTATAAAAAGGAAGTAAAATATCTTAATCAAATCAATTCAGTTGGACTAATACCAATAGAATCATTAAACTCATTAGACAATGAATCACCATATTGTTATGAAATATTATCTTCCTCAGAATCTGAAAGTGAATACATTAGTTCGAATGAATCCGAATAGCACATTCATTCAGATACAAATAATAGATGATAAAAAACCAAAACTCTAGCATATATTGATACTGGTGCTACATTATGTATTGCACAAGAAAATACTATAGATAAAGCATTATGGAAAAAATAAAAAAAACCATTAACTATAAGAGTGACAGATAAAAGCGAACATAAAATTAATTATTGAGCTTTTATAATTCAGATAAAAATAGCGGAAAAATATTTATTATACCAAGTGTTTATAAACACGATACATGAGTACCTTTTATAATCGGAAATAACTTCTTAAAATTATATATACCTTTCTGTCAGTATCTAAACACATATATCGTTAGCATGTCCAAAAATTGGATAACAATAGAAAGAAGTAGTAAATATACCCATATATAACACTAACAGTAAAAATTAAAATTCAAATAGTAAATAAAATAGAATCAATGATAAACTATGAAAAAACTAAAAGAAATATGTAGTGAAAATCCATTGGATATTAAAAACACTAAGAATATGCTAATAGCAAATTAAATTAAAAGACCCTAACAAAGAAATAAGATTCAGTTATCAAATGACTTACACCGAACAAGATGTAAAAGAGTTCTATGAAGAAACCAAAATTTTATTAAAAAGGATTACTCAGAGAAAGTTATAGTCAACACTCTTCACCTGCTTTCTACGTTAATAACCATAACAAACCGAAAAGAGGTAAAAGAAGAATGGTGATAGACTACCGAAAAATAAATGAAGCAACAATAGGTATGCGCATAACCTAAATAAAAATAATAATTAATTAAAAAACTAAGAGGAGCTAAGTATTTCTCAGCACTTGGCGTAAAGTTAGGATATTGGCAAATCCGGCTCCATGAGAATACTAAACCATTAACGACTTTGACATGCACACCTCAAAAACACTTTCAGTGGAATGTATTACCGTTTGGGTTAAAACAAGCCCTAGGAATATTTCAACAATTTATGAATAACAATTTTACAATGAAGCCAGCTCAGTATATATAGATGATATAATTATATTTACAAAATATAATGAAAAAGATCATCTTGAAAAATTATATAAATATTTGAAAGATGTAAAGAGAAAGGTTTAGTACTAAGCCAAAAGAAGGCTTAAATACTTAAACAAAAAATAGAATTCTTAGGATTAGAAATAAATAATGATGGAACAATTGTCGCACAAAAACACATACTTGAAAAAATAAATCAACTTCCTAACCATCTACAAGATATAAAGCAAATACATAGTTTTCTTGGAAATCTAAATTATTTAGCTGATCAAGGATTTAAAAAAAAATCTTGCAGAACAAAGAAAATCTTTACAACAAAAAATATTTGATAAAATTCCTTGGAAATGGACTGAAGAAGATAGCGAGGTTGTTGTAAAACTAAATGAGATGTGTAATAAATTACATGAGTTATATAATCCAAGTGATGATGATATACTCATCGTCTCTAATGACGCATGCATAACACACTGGAGAGCCACTTTAACAGCTCTATGTGGCAAAATGTCAGAAACAATTGAAATAATAAAAGAATTAATAACTTAAAAAACTTCCTTAAAACAAGAAATGCTAGTAAAATATAATAGCGGTACCTTCACCACTACTCATGAGAAATACCCGATACATGAATTAGAAACACTAGCAGCTATAAAAACATTTAAAAATGGCAAATTAATTTAAGTCCAGTCACGTTTTATCAAAGAACTGATTCAAAATACTTGATTGGATTTCAAAACCATAACATAAAGGCAAACTATAATCACGGAAGATTGATAAGTTGGCAGATGTAAATATTACAATACTCATATGTACCAGTATACATAAAAGAAGAATTAAATTCAATTGCTAACTCACTAACAAGGGAATTCAGAAATGAAAACCCAAAATAGACAATTACATTTATCAATAGAAAATTTGATAAACTATCATTAATAATTACCTATCAATGATAAATTTATCAGTTACTATTTGATAAATGCTCTTGATAGAATATATCATATAAAACAATCAGCCATAAAGTAAACAATACATTCAAGTTCCAAGAAACCATGGAGGCAACAATAAAAACTTTGGAGAATCAACTCAAGCAAAAGAAGGAAAATCTAAAGAAGCTACAAGACGAAGTAAATTCACTTGAATCAGGAATTCAAACCTAAAACCAAAAAAACAAACCCAAAACACTGAAAAATAATCCTACCAGAAAGTCCACCTAAAAGCCCATTCACTAAAAAGCCCATTCACTAAAAAGCCCACAAATTCTATGTCATCTTCAACGGACCAATGAAGAGAATCTACGACGAATGGCATAAAGCATCTCAATTTATAACAAGAAAAAATGTTATTCATGAGAGCTACCCAACAATCAACAAAGCCAAGCAAGCCCTCGAAGAATCAAGTAAAAAAAATCAATTGAAAATTCATTCAAAGATCGCCTATTTCTTGGCGGGGGAGAAGGATGCAACCAACGATTAAAATGACACCCATCGGAAAAATCCCAACCATCGCAACAATTACCAGAACAAAAGAGGTACAAAATCAAATAAAACCTATCCTTGAAAAATTTCTTGAAAATTTCGATGAAATAAATACCTATCCAGAGAACACCAAATACAAACACATTTACCCGAAAATCCATAGGCTTAGGCCCAAAAGCTATTGTCTTACCTGAAGGAAGCCCAATAACCACCATAAATCTACATAGTTTTGAACTTATCAAAACACTCTAAATCCAAAACCCTGAACAACAACTCACATATTTTTCCCAAGGCCTAAAAACAGCCGTTTCTCAGTATTTTACCAGATATGCAAAAAATAAAGAAGTATTCATGCAGTACTACATCAACTATCTGGAGTTCCAAATAACATAAACATGAGAAACATGAGTCAGTTGTCCAGCATCAAAGGTAATTATTATGGGAATAAGCAACGGGCAATATCCAACAAAAGACCACCCATCAAACATTGAATATACTAGCGAATATAGGATTCGAGTAGATGCCGAGTTAACAATCAGAATGCTCAGAAAAATCCTTTACCTAAGTAACAACCATCGCCTTAATTACAAAAATGATTCAACGTTACTACTCACCAGAGCAAGTGAAGAAACAACAATTAAAGAAGAACCAAGCCCATTCGTTTTCAGAATATGGGACAATATTTTCATCAAGTGCCCAAGATATCATTATCTACTGTGTGAGCTACTTAGAAAAACAAAGTTCGAAGTTAAGATTGGAGAACCACATACATGCGCAATCTGCAGAACCAAAGACGAAGAACCAGAGGATGAAGTGATTGAAGAGACTAAGGAGCCAATAATTGAAGAGTCAGTCGACAAAATGTAGACACTCGAAAAGGATCATGTGAAAAATGAAGACCTAATATAGCTACCTATAAAACTAAAGTGGAAAATTAAGATTTCACACGCTATCTTTGTAAGAGTGGACAATAAATGAGCCACGCGTCTATCTTTATTCTGTAACATAGTCATGTCCTTATCTCATATGTAGTATAAATAGGTGTGTAAACCTCGCTTGTAAGAGGTAGAGTGAAAAAAAAATCGAACAAGTTTCGTTTTAAGAGTTGAGAAAACATTTCTCTGAAAAGCTCTAACTCTTGAAGGTTTAAACCTTCTGAATAGCAGTTTTTCACTTGACAAAAACTCATAAACACAAATTAAAAACATTCGAGAATCAAAAACCAGTTCAATCAAGTTCAGGCGACCAGTACAACCAAACAAAGATTCAACCTAATACATTCCATGTATGTCCGATAACGAAGAAACTCAGAACATAGTACTAAAATGAAACCGAGTCATCAAGAAAAAATATCGTATGTACACATAGGAACAATCCAAATAATAGTAAGGTCAACATTTAAAAAGAACATCGATTCCCCAATTAGACTAGTAGTAACTGACAATATAATTCAAGACAAAAACGATAAAATAATCGGAATAGTAGATAGCAATTTAAAACATTCAGTTGTTAAATTAACGTAGTCTGTCAATATGACATCCCATTAAAAACAAAAAACCTTAACAATTCAATAGGAATTATTTACGATTTTCAAAGATATGATCTTATGGAAGACGGAGATCATCCGCTATCAATTACGTATGTTGTTGGATACGCCTTATCCTCATATGCACATAGTTTTGAATTTGAAAACAAGAATGATATCTATCTTGAAAACTTGTTTAAAGAAACAACCATTGTTAAGTTTATACCAAAGAAAAATATAAGCGATCAAATAAGTAGTAAAATATAATCCACAATTAAGAGAAGATATACCTTTAGAAAGAAATGTGATGGAAAATACTGAATATACGATGGGAGCAAATATAAGAGAAAATCATAAAATGAGTCATTCGTTGAGAATAATATGTGGAATACTAAATAATCAAACCGAGATAATCGGTAACATATCAATAAACCAAGTTAAAATAAATAGAATAGTGCAAGAAAAACTAGATAAAATTATGGGAAATTACTTGGAATAACTCAAATCATTCTACTAATTACTCAAATAACTCATATAACTTTGTAATTACTAGATTACAATTCGTACTTAACAAATTTACTAAAAAACCAACCTTCTAAACATTAACCACAACTTTAGCATTACAATTTGATAATAATAAAATATATTTTATTCAAAGAAAATTAGAAAAAAGGAAAAACCTAAACACTTCTTCTCTTTCGTTATCTCAGAAACACGGGTTCTCTCTTTCAACAAAACTAGAAAAATTAGGTCCGACTACTTCTTCTCTGAAAGGAGGTTCCTTCTCCGTGGTATCGTTCCGTCTCCTCCACTGTGTATCGCCTCATCTCCTTCTTTCTCTGTCGTAACTCAACTTTCCCTCAGAGATTCTTGAGGAACATTATCAGTCCAATCCGCCATCAATTCTGTGTTACTTGAATCGGTGAGGCCTAAATCTAAGGTAATCGACATTGTTGTTATCATACATGGACTGATTGCAAGTTGAAATTTGAAAACCCTAATTCCCAAATTGAAAACTCGATTTTTTTTATGTGTAGATAAACTTTTTGATTGTTTGATTTTGAAAACCCTAAATCCCCAATTCCCTTAATCCTTCGACTCTAAAATTTATAAACCTTGACTTTGTTACTTCACGACTTCACTTTCTACTATCACAGAACAAGGGAGTTTTGTATTGGTTTTATGTTGTTTGATTATTATTAGAGAATTGTTCCATTTTTAAGTTAGTTTTTATGCTTTTGTGATAGTTAATTCTTGTTTCTCTGTTATAATGTGGATGAATGATATTTACTATCTTTGCTTTTTTTAAAGGAATGGCCTCATCTTCGGGTAATAGGAAGTATCCTCCACGGCTTTTCGAGATCGGTAAAACGCCTATTCAAAATAGGAGCATGAACCATAGTTGCTTCCTATCCAACATTCAAATGGTGGAAGAAGCGGTCGGCGAAGACGTTTGGCCTGAGTTGAGAGAATCAGCAGTTGGCGTGATTATCAAGCTGAAGGAGTTAGATTACACTTGGTCTGCAAAATATGTTCATCATTTTCTAGCCAATCAATTGGCCATCGAGAGCAGTCATGAAATTTGGTCTTTGCTAGAAAACCAGCCAATAAGGTTCTCTCTGTATGAGTTTGAGGAGATTACAGGGTTAAATTGTGATCCTTTTGACACACATGAAGACTGGAATGTGGCTCATGAAGACTTTTGGGTGGAGATGAATGTTCCAATTTCTGAAGGACCCAAGTTGAATGAACTTCAAGCCATTTTTCCGATCATCAGAAACTGGTCTCGAGAGAAGCGTATGATGGTTGGCTTGCTGTGTCTACTATCCATTGGGATATTTGGCATTTCAAGCAATAGTAGAATATCGCTGCATTGTGCGAAAAGGGTGATGGATCCAATAGCTTTCCAGCGCTATCCATGGGGTCGTGTAGGTTTTATCAGCCTTGTGGATTCCATTAAAATGCTAACATACGAAGGCAAGAAGAGTTACACACTTCGTGGTTGTGTTCATGCATTGGTAATTTGGATATTCGAGTATGTGCCCGGTTTAGGAGAGATATATGGGCATCGAATAGAGGGAGCTGAGGTTCCCCTTCTGTCATGGCATGGTTCTCGTCAACGTATCAACTTCTCAAACTTCTGTGCACAAGAAAAGAAAAAATATCAGAAGGTATGACTAATTTATTTGCAAGTTTTTGTCTAAATTTTTCTACTTAACTAGTGTTGTACTTTACAATGCAGGTTCGTGTAAGGCATATGATTGTCAAGCCAATGGAGGACAAATATCCGAAATGGGTTGAAAATGAACCATCTACTCATTTAGATAACATGATAGTTGACATTCTCAATGATCAGCTGGACGATAAGTTTTGGGATGCAGTGCCGCTTACCAAGTGCCAGAAGAGAAAAACTCATGTCACCGCACCTAGCATTCCCGATACGGTGGATGATAGTCCTTCCACAAAACGAAAGAATTAGAAAGAAACTGCTCCAGAAATGGTATGTATTAAGTGTTATTGAGCATGTGCATTTTGTTAGTGTTTAAATTATTTTGGTTTCTGAATATTGAAGGAAGAGTCTCATAGTGATATACCCATCAACAACATCACCATACGAAGGTTGCTTGAGTCTGTTATCAACTTGACTGGAAAAGTAGACACCATGGATGTTAGTGTAGCTGAAAGGGTTAGTAAGACACTTGAAGCTTCTATACACGCTCAAATGGAAGCTAGAATGGGTTTATTTGAGACTGAGTTCAAGAACAAGATGGCCATATTAGAGGAAGAAATAAATTTTCTTAAAGGGAAAGCTGATGAAAAAGTTCCATCCAATGCCGGCAACTCCAAAGCACAAGATGAAGATGAAGCTTGTAGCAACACAATGGTATGTTTGCATTGTCAACTAATGTCTTTTATTTAACAAAGTACTTACTGGTTTTTTATTCTACACAGTCATGGATGGTTCAGACAAAAAAAGGTTCAGTTGATGGTTTACCAATAAAACGTGTTATTAAAAAGGAGAAGAAGGATAAAAAGACGATGCCAGTGAAGAAAGATCAAGTGCCATTGAAAAAAGTGAAGATGGAGGAACCGTATGTTATCCCACAGCTAAATGACCAATCCATTTCCGAAGAGGGTTGGGAGAATCATCTAAAGTGGGAGAAGAGTGTAAAGTGTAGATCTGCTTTAGAAGCACTTGCTTCAGGTCTGGAGGAGCCTACTCGCAGAAGAAAACCCCACTTGACAAAGACTCAAGTTTGGCCATACGTAGGGAACTCTACAGTGAAGCGCATCATAACTGGTGAAACTGTCTCCAAGGAACCTTATGACCCATTATCTAAGGTTGATCTAGAGAAATTGCAAAAAGTATTGGATTTCATTAAGTCTGATTTGTAAGTTTCCTCTTTTGCATCTTATATTGTTTTTTCTTCATACTCTTATTCTTTGGTTTTCTTCTTGGTAGGGAAGAAGATGAGTCTGGATATGGAGACAGAAGCGCATGCTTTTATTTGAAGTTGATGATACCGAGAGATGCTTGGACAACAGAGGATTATGGCTGGTTGCATGACTCTGTAAGTTTATGCTTGTCATTTGTTTAGCTCAGTATCAAATTCCATTCTGATTATGATGGTTTTATGTCACAGCACATGGCAGCAGCGATGCTTATGTTTCACAGACGCTCCATGCAATCCCAGTCTCCATATTCTTCTTCTCGAATTGCATTTCTGGACCGCTGGTTTGTGAAGTCATGGGTCAACGACTACAAGAATTATGATGAGAGGAAAAATGAGTGGTCAGAAAATTATTGCATGGCTTTTAATGGAGAATACCCTGATCATTTTGTTACGGGTAAGAAGTGGCTTATAGATGTTGACTCTCTCTTCCTCTGCCACCATATCAACGGTGACCACTGGATTGCTCTACACATCGATCTACCTAAGGAGGTAATACATGTGTATGATAACATTCCAACTGTGGTGACTGATACGAAGATGCACGAGGAGTGCAGGCCGTTCACAAAAATGCTTCCAGCATTGCTTAACAAGATGGTGGATCATAAAATGAGAAAGAAGCATCTCAAGCAGTTCACTGTCCGCAGGCACAAGAAGATCCCCAAAAATGAGGACCCAGGAGATTGTGGTGTGTATACTTTAAAATACATTGAATGTCTAGCTCTAGGGAACAAATTTGATGGCTTAAGTGATGAGATTATACCACCACTGCGATTGAAGATGGCTGCAGAGATTTATGAGGAGGTGGCTATGGTTGATGAGGAAGTTTAGCTTGTAGTATGTTTGTGTTGGGTAGGTTTTCAGATGCACAACTCGGTTGGTCTTTGCTTGAATTTGGATGGATGTAACTTGGATGGTTTTTGCTTGATTTTAGATGTATAATCTGGCTGGTTTTTGTTTTGATTTTGGATGGATGTAACTTAGATGGTCTTTGTTTGATTTTGGATGGATGTAACGTTGATGATCAGTTACATTATGTTGCTTGTGCTCATTTGTTTTACTTGTAATCAGTTCATAGCAAATTCTGAAAAACACTAACTAAATGACATGTAAAGTCACACGTAATGATCAGAGACTAATAAACAATCTAAACGTAGTTGTCAAAGTAATGTACCACCAAAGACCAACGTGTAAATGTAATACCAAGTTTCGAAAAAACTAAACGAATAGTCATCACTTAAGAGGACATGTTGTAGAATTGTGTCCCACCTGATTACAAATTTTACATGTGTGTTGCTTCCTTGGTCGTTTCTTGTCTGCAACTTTCTCCAAAATAGATTTATGTCTTGATTTTTTGGTCTTCCTGGTGGTTGGCGGACATCAGGTGGTAAGCAGATTTTCTTTGTAACTTCTTCTAGAATTGGAACAACATCATCTTTGGGCATGACAGCAGTGAAATATGAATTGTAAAGGTACTGTTTGCGATAGTAATGGTGACAAAGTGATATACGTGATATCTTTCTAGCTTCTGCAGCAGCTATACCATGAACACATGGTAGCTTCTCCAAATCAAATCTACGGCAAGAACATGTCTTCTCAGTCAGATTTACAACATGTAAAGACGTGACTCCTGTGACTTGTGACTGATGAATATCTATTGCTTGAACCTTTAGATGATTAGCAATAGGTATCCGACCCTACAAATGTTAAAGTTTAGTATATTAGCAAAAAGTCTAACGAAACACAACATGTCTCAAATATATTACCTCCAACACTTTCTCTACACCACGGGTAAGAGAGGTTTTCATCAACTCAGCGTCATGTTTTCTTGTTGCAAACCAACGTGTCATCATTAATCGGATTGACTCTAGAAGGTGAACAATTGGCAAGCTTCTAGCATCTGACAAAGCTCTGTTAATGGATTCAGCTATGTTACTTGTAAGGAGGTTATATCTATCACCTCTAAAATGAGCTCGTGCCCACTTACGTACATCAGCACGTTCTAAATATGCATGCAATGCTGGATTTAACTATTTGATTGTCTCGAAGGTTGCTTGAAAGTCTGATAACCTAAAAGAGTTGGCGGCTTTTTTGACCAATCCAAACAAATCACGTCCTCTATATCGTAACAAAATGTTTTTATATAAGTGGTACGTGCAAATTCCCCTGCTTGCGAATGGATAGACAACTGCAATAGCTTTCCCTATTGACTTGTGCCTGTCAGAGATTAACGCCAATCCTTCATCATTGGGTATCACACAACTGAGTTGGTGAAAAAACCATGTCCATGATTCATCATTCTCTGTGTCAACCACAGCAAACACAATTGGAAAAATTTGAAAATTACCATCTTGTTATGTGGCAATCAGAAGCGTTCCTTTGTATTTCCCTTGCAAAAAAGTTCCATCAACCACCACAACCTTCCTCATAAATGGAAATCCAGTAATGCTAGCGCCGAAGGCAAGGAATAAATACTTAAATCTGTTGTTTGAATCAACTTCCAGACGAGTTAGGGTCCCTGGATTTGACTTTTTAATCATGTGCAGGTAAGTAGGTAATTCCTGGTATCCACTCTCTGGAGAACCCATTACAAGATTTCTAGCCGCTAAAAGTGTTTTACGAGCTTTCCAATAATCCATCTGCAATATACAAAAAACAGTAACCCATTTAGAAGGAAGTAAAAATTAGACAAGAGAGTAGAATTTGATTCACAAATGTAGTAGACCTTGATTCCAAAGCTCAAGTTCATAGCACTAGCAACATGACGTGGCAAAACAGATGGATCTACTCCACCAACATACTCTTTGTACAAGAGTCCAAGAGTTTCCGGAGTAGCAATGCGGGAACGAGATGAACATTCTGTTACAGAACAAGTATGTTCATCTACATATACTCGGATTGTGAATTTTGAAGAGTCACCTACTGGTGAAGCTCTAAGCTTCCACGTACAACCTTCTATCCAACATTTTACACGGTACAACTTCTTTGTAGATTTATCCACATCGAAATCGAAACGATGGACAACTGAACATATCTTCAGACGAGTCTCCAAATCATCTTTCGAATCATAACTCTGCCCCACATCAAACTTGAATGAGCGCAAATCGGATATACTCTTTGGAGACTCTCTTTCTTTTGTCTTTAGGACTCTTGCACAATGCATATTTGTAGAAGATTCCTGGATATCTTCTACATTGTCTGGTGGAATCCCGTATACAGTGAAGTTTTCATCATCAGATATTGCTCCATCAGAGTCATCACAACAATCAAATCTATCACCCTCTTCATCTGTATCTTCTTCGTCTTCACATAACGACTCATCTCCTTGAATGGATTGTTTCTGATCTTCCTCAGCTCGTCCTCCAGCATTTTTTTTCACTTTAAACTCTACACATAGTCGAACGTTGTCAACCTTGCAAAGACCCAATAATGCATGAAACTGTCTATCGTTTCCTATTTTCACAGGTGGTGTATCGATGATTTGTTTATGTAGATTCCGTTTCGGCAAAAGGTACCTCACTTCCAAGTCGTTTTCTGCAAAATCCACTCCATAATCTTCAAATATGATTTTCACAATATCTTCAAAGTGAGTGTCCTCATTCGCAGCAACCAATATGCTACCTCGTTCATTATCCACTTCAAACAGCCACTTAATTTTCTCAACTTTCCACTTTCCACAAACGAGAATTAATGGTTCCATTGTTCTCCAAGTAAATTGGATTAAAAGATGTTATTGTGAATCCCCATGAGAGTCGACATGAAGAAGACGACAAAAAGTACAGACATAAAACGAGAGAGCCCTAATTAAAAACGTGGGTTAAGGTCTTTTAGATTAAACCAGGTCTCAAAATTGTTAAAACCGGATATTTAACTTAATTTAAACCGAAACCAAATTGATCTAAACCAAATTTTAAAATTAATTAAAATTGAATTCAAATAATGTAAACCGAAACCAACTTAAACTAAACCAGAATAGATAATTTAGCCAAAAATTCGTAAACATATATCTGCTATAATAAGTGTGTCCCAATCTAGTAATTAAAATTAAATTTAAAAGTCTGCCGTCAAAGAAGGTCAGCTTAAAAGTCTGCCACCAAATGAATACAAAAGTCGAGTACAATTTTTAAATCGGATGCACATGTATGTCCTAAAAATATATGTCTATCACCCATTAAAAATCGGTCTCTACAAATTTAAATATGTCCTACAAATCTAACCACTTCGAAATAAACTTGACATTTTATATAAATCTGTTACTTCATACGACAGACTAAAATAGATAAATCTTTCGCCAACATTAAATCGGGCATACAACTCTATTAAGTCAAAAAAATCTGCCATCACGAAGAAGTCTGCTACCAAATCCATGGTAGATTTAAATTGAACAATAGATTTAAGAAACAGATTTATACTCAGTTAGATTTATTTTTCGTTAAATAAATCTGCCACCAGAGTTTTATCTTATAATATTAATGGCATTTCTGTAATATACATTTTTGGTCATAACTATGAATAAGGGTATTTTCGACCATAAAAATAATTTGGTAATTTAAAACTTTTATGAGTTATTCTAGTAATTTATGAATAAATTTGAGTCATTCTAGTAAACTTCCCTAAAATTATAGATTCAATTGAACATACTGAAAAAAAATACAAAAAGATATTTCTGAAATAAAAAATAGTATAGAAATACTAGATGAACTTGACAAATTACAAGGATCGGATAACATACTAATAACAGTAAAAAACTAACAGAAACCATTAATAAATTAACTGAAAAATTATGACAGAAAAACTTGGAGATCATACAAAAATAATACTAGAAAAAAATAAAAAATGGAAGAAAATAGGATAACAATCCAGAACGACTAAAACAACAAAATAAAGAATTTGAAGAAAAGATAAACGATTACAAACAATTAAATAATAAGCAATTAGAAAAAATAAAAGGATCAAACGAAAAAAATAAAAGAATTAGAAAATAACAAGTGCATAACGATTGAAGACTTAGAAAATCATTTCGGAAAAAGAATAAAAGGGTTTAACGATAGACAACCGAAAAATCTAATAAGAGTTAGACGATAAAAAAAATCGGAGGCAAAGCCAAGGGTGTGCACCACTTTCACGGCGCTGTGTTCACTGGTACGCTCACTGACCCAAAATATGCTCCAAACGGCGAGAAGATCCGGCTTGATATTCCGCACGGATTGTACGACGGGGCACGAGTCACCTTCTCGTGGAAATGGACTATAAACGCCGATGGACTAAAGAATGTACCTGAAGCCACGTATGGTCGTATTAGATTGAACGCCGGCACACCCACACGGTTAGGATTGTCCAGCCGCAAGGGTGCCGGATGGGATGGCTATGACTTTTGGGGTCAGGTTAACTCCAAGGACCAAATCACTGCTACAACCAGAATCGGTGGCAACAGAGAAACTCAGATTGTCTTCAAAAGGTTGGCCGGAACTTGATTTCGGAATTCCTGTTGAATGATGCCTATTTGAGTTTTCTTGTTGCAGTTGTCTAAGTAAAGTTAAAAAATATGGGCTATATATGGAGAGTACTCCTAAGTCTAAATAAAAATAAGGCTATATAGAGAAGATGGAGAGTGTACTATTTTCTCTATATATATGTACTGGCCATGTTGTGTAATGTAAGCAAGTAAGAAATCAGTTCTCTATTTCATCTTTCTCTATCTACTACTATATATCTCTCTCATACGTTTTATACACATAACTTTCTTCTGTTTTCTTTTCTTTGAACAAGAACAAAAATAGAACAAAAAGAAACACGAAGAAAACCCGCAATTTTCTGAAATTTGCAACATCTTGTCGGAATGAAAGATGCTAATAAAATTCAAATACAAAACTTTAGAGACCATCAAGAAATCCTTGTAACGGTAGTTGAACAATTAAATAAACAATTCTTAGGTGGAGTAAACCTATTAGGGAAAGAACAAACTAATGAAGACGAAGAACAAATAGAAAAAGTGAGACATATATTAAATAATATTGAAATATACAATATGAGATACTTAGACAAATTTATATGTCAACACGAAAAGAATTATTACGAACTACCACACGATGATTATGTTAAATACATGGAAGTGTTTATACAAAAACTACCGTCCCCGTTTAACATAACATTACGTAAATTATTTGAAGACAATATAGATAAAAATAGTATTTGATTCTCTTGGAGGAATGACACGAACACTAGGAAAATACGTAAGAACCCTATGTATTCAAAGTCAAGAAATAAAAAGAGTAAAGAGAACATTTAAATTCAACTGCAAAAACTATGAAAATATACCTCAAAAATTTGGTTGCGAAAAGCAAAGAAAACATAAAAATGTAAATATAAGAATATTATAAACATGAACATAAAAAGTTTAGATTAAAAAAATACTTTAGACCAAGTAGAAGAAAATGGTATAAAATATAAAAAAGAATAAATTATTATAAAGAAAAAGAAAAGAAAGCAATGGATAACGAAAAATATTGCCCACAAGGCAAGAAAAATTGTAAATGTTGATTATGCCATGAAATAAGCCACTATGCAAATGAATGTCCAAATAAAAAATCCTATAAAAAGGAAGTAAAATATCTTAATCAAATCAATTCATTTGGACTAATACCAATAGAATCATTAAACTCATTAGACAATGAATCACCATATTGTTATGAAATATTATCTTCCTCAGAATCTGAAAGTGAATACATTAGTTCGAATGAATCCGAATAGCACATTCATTCAGATACAAATAATAGATGATAAAAAAAACCAAAACTCTAGCATATATTGATATTGGTGCTACATTATGTATTGCACAAGAAAATACTATAGATAAAGAATTATGGAAAAAACTAAAAAAGCATTAACTATAAGAGTGGCAGATAAAAGAGAACATAAAATTAATAATTGAGCCTTTATAATTCAGATAAAAATAGCGGAAATGTATTTATTATATCAAGTGTTTATAAACACGATACATGAGGACCTTTTATAATCGGAAATAACTTCTTAAAATTATATAGACCTTTTTGCCAGTATCTAAACACACATATGTTAACATGCCCAAAAATTAGAAAACAAAAGAAATAAGTAGTAAATATTTCCATATATAACACTAAAAACAAAAAATTAAAAATTCAACTAGTAAATAAAATAGAATCAATGATAAACTATGAAAAAGTTATGAAAAAATTAGAAGAAATATGTAGTGAAAATCCATTGGATATTAAAAACACTAACAATATGCTAATAGAAAATTAAATTAAAAGACCCTAACAAAGATCCGGCTTGATATTCCGCACGGATTGTACGACGGGGCACGAGTCACCTTCTCGTGGAAATGGACTAAAAATATGATGGAATAACGAATGTACCTGAAGCCACGTATAGTCGTATTAAACTGAACGCCAGTACACCCACACGGTTCGGATTGTCCAGACGCAAGGGTGCCGGATGGGAAGGTTATGAATTTTGGGGTCAGGTAAACTCCAAGGACAAAATCAAAGCTACAACCAGAATCAGTGGTAGAGAAACTCATATTGTCTTCAAAAGGTTGGCCGGAACTTGATTTCGGCATTCCTGTTGAATGATGCCTATTTGTTCTCAAACCACAAAACATAAAACGTGAGAAAAGAAGAATAAATAGTCAAGCTGTTGTCTTGGTATGTTAAAGTCTTTGAGTTTTCTTGTTGTAGTAGTCAAGTTAATTCAAAAAGTATGGGCTATGTATGGAGAGTACTCCTAAGTCTAAATAAAAATAAGGTTATATAGAGAAGATGGAGAGTATTCTATTTTCTCTATATATATATGTAATGGCCATGTTGTGTAATGTAAGCAAGTAAGAAATCAGTTCTCTACTTCATCTTTCTCTATCTACTACTGTCTCTCTCTCATACGTTTTATACACAAAACTTTCCTCTGTTTTCTTTTTTTTTTGAACAAGAACAAAAACAGAACAAAAAGAAACATGAAGAAAACCTGCAATTTTCTGCAGTTTGCAACATGGTATCAGAGCTCTTACTGATCTTTGGAGCCCTGCTGAACAAGATTGAAGAATTTTGAATAAGTCTGAACAAGAAAAGAACAAGAAAGAATCAGAAAATTTAAAGAACAAGAAAGAAAGAAGAAGAAACACACATAGCGTCAAACCTGCAATCTTCACAAATATCTGTCTTTGATTGACAGAACTATGAATTCTGGGTGGCTAGGATGAAGACAACTCTGATGAACATAGATCTTTGGGAAATAGTTGAAGAAGGACTCCCTGAACCACCATCTAGATGACCGGAGATGTGTAGAGCTGACTATGCAAAAGAGGTTGGAGATTGGCGATCCCGTAAGGCGAAAGACACAAAATCTCTACAACTCATTCAACTTGCTGTAGCTGATGTTGTATTTGACAAAATTCTTTCTGCAACCTCAGCCAAGAAAGCATGGGAGCTACTTGAAAAATTCTATCAAGGTGATGAAAAAGTAAAGATGGTTAGACTACAAGCTTTAAGAAGAGATTTTGAGAATCTGAAAATGAAGGAAGGAGAAAAGGTTAATCCTTATTCTGAAGGACTCCAGGATGTATCTAATAAAATGAGATCTCTAGGTGAAGTATGATGAGGCCATCAAACCAGTAGCTGAACCGAAGGTCAACCCAATGCCCTACTCAACCAGCTATGGCACCAACCAGGATATGTGTTCAGTCAAAACGGCGTATCTCACCAACCAGGAGGCATTTTTCCATGAAACAAATTGAAATGAATTCTAAACTCAACAAGGAGTCAAAATCAATTGGAATTATCTTCAAATCTACTCGGACCAGAAAGATATGAATTTTACAAATCGGAGGTTTTCCAGGTCGTCCATCTGCGAGTATCCGAGTTTAGAAGTTGTTTCAAGACCAACGAAGAAGGGTTACGACCTATAAAAACTCATGGACTTCAATATGAATCTCTTAGGATTTGAAAAATCCCAGAATAAGGAGAAATGGCCATGGAATTATGAAGTTATGATCCATTTCCCTAAACCGGTCAAACCAATTCTGCAATTGCTTAATTTGGAGTCTCACCGGTTCAATCTTATTCAAACCAAACAATGGAGACCAGGAGAGGTTTATAATCATCTTGGAAGTATATAAAACCATCCAGGAGGAGTAGAAGAGTTGTTACCATGGACCAGCAAGCATAGGATCAGGAGGATCTATTTCTAGCCACACTTACCTTATTTGGAGTCCCAAGCATTCAAACTCCAACAGCTATATTCCTTTCAGTTTATGCACAAAATCAGCACCCTCCAACCCATTCAGAAGTTTCCCAGGAAGCTCTCCTATCCCCTTAAACCGTCCAGATTCAAAGAAGCTCAAGCCAAGACAAAATCCCAAAGATATTTCTCCAATGGCTATATTTCGATCATGATCAGCACCATTTAAGTCTTTTGTTTATTTTTTTCCTTTAGATTCATATGACTGTTTGTTCATGTCTCCAGGTCATTCCCTATATAAGAAGACCCATTTGTACATTTCAGATTCACCTTTCAATCAATAAAAAGCATACATAAGTATTTTCAGCCAAAGAGTGTTCTTTGAGTTATTCTTTAGTTTCTAAGTGTGAGATACATTAGGAGACTATAGAGATTGTGGTTCATAGGTTCATTGAGAGATTCATAAGCCTTGAGACACAGATTGAGAGAGTAAATCATCACCCACGGATAGAGAGAGTCAATCAACTATCCAACAACTTCATCCATCAACCGTCATCCATCATCAACCTTATATCCATCTAACCATTGCATCCTTCATATCTTTTAGTTTCTGTTATTATTTTCACTACATAAACTCATTGTTTCTCTTTTGTTTTCAGGTTAGTCTGGACATAAAGGGACAGCAAGTCGGCCATCTTCACCATTCTTCGATCTGATCTTAACCTCTATCGATAGTATCGAACCATCGACCATCCAACCCATCGACCCAGCTTCCGAGCCTGTATCAAAGGAAGATAAAACTTTGATTTGGTGGTTAAGATTCTAGCTTCTATGCCCAAGAGTTATGCTCCACTGTCATCATTGATGGAAGAAACTAAAGATCTCATGACAATAACTTTTGCTGAGTTGGTGGGATCTTTGGAAGCTCATGAGAAGAAGTTCTTCCCTGAAGATGAAGAAAATGGTGAAAGTGCATTCCATGCACGTTTTAGAAGCTTGAAAGTCAGAGACCATGGAAAGTAAGCTCATGGAAGACAAGTTATAAAGGAAAAGGGAATAAGTGGTGTGGTTTCTGCAAGAAAGACAATCACAATGAAGATGTCTGCTATTTGAAGAATGGAAGAAAAAATCCAGACTTCAACAAAAACAAGGGTAGAAGTGAATGCTACAATTGTGGAAAGCCTGGTCACTTTTCAAGAGAATGTAGAAGCAAGAAACCAGAACAAGCACAAGTGTCTCATGAACAAGAAGAAGCAGAAGATAATCACTTGTTCACCGCAAGAATTGATGATCAAGAGTCTTTTGAAGAGAACTTATGGCTCATTGATAGTGGGTGCACTAATCACATGACTCCAAACGAAAAGTTGTTTTCCAGAATCAACACAAACATCAAAGTTCCAATAAGAGTTGGTAATGGAGTTGTTTTGATGACCAAAGGAAAATGAGACGTTGAAGTCATGACAAAAAAGGCAAGAGAATCATTCGAGATGTTTTTCTTGTGCCAAAGCTAGCAAAGAATCTGTTAAGTGTCCTTCAAATGATTGAAAATGGTTATATAGTCACCTTTAAGGAAAGATGTTGCATCATACATGATGGAGCTGGAAGAAAGGTAGCTGAAGTGGAGATGGTGAACAAGAGCCTTCCCATCAAGTGGTGCTCAAGCACTGAAACAGCAATGGTGGCAAAGAATGAAGTTGCAAAATTATGGCATCAAAGGCTTGGGCACACTAGTTACTCAAATTTGAAGATTTTGCAGTCAATGGATATGGTTCTGGATCTTCCCAAGTTCGTGATGGAGAAGGAAGGTTGCGAAAGCTGTATTCTAAGCAAAGACAATCGTGATTCATTCCCAAAAGAATCAGAGACAAGAGCAACAAAGAAATTTGAGTTGATTCACGGTGACGTGTTGGACCAATGCAGAGTTTATCAATCATTGGGAGCCAATATTTCCTCACATTCATTGATGATGCAACAAGGATGGTCTGGGTTTGAAGTCAAAGTCAGAAGTCTTTCGAACCTTCAAGAAGTTCAAAACCTTGTCGAAAATCAAGCTAGCTGCAAGATAAAGAAGATTAGATCAGACAGAGGATCAGAGTATCTCTATGGAGAGTTCACAAAGTTTTTCGAAGATCAAAAGACAGCTAACAACAGCATAATCTCCAAAACAAAATGGTGTCTCGGAAAGAAGAAACAGAAGTATAGTGGAGATGGCAAGGGCTACGATCAAATCTAAAGACTTACCAATGAAGTTCTGGGCAGAAGCTTTCTATACAGCAGCTTACATTCAGAACAAAATTCCAACCAAAACACTAGAGAACAAGACTCCGCTTGAAGCTTGGAATGGAACAAAGCCATCAATGAATCATTAGAAGGTGCTTGGGTGTGTATGTTATGTACACATACCAGATAAAAAGAGAAAGATATGGGATGACAAGTCCAAGAAAGCAAACTTTGTTGGCTACAGCTCTCAAACAAAAGGCTAACAGTTTATTTGCTGGAGGAAGACAAAATAGACGTTTCAAGAGATGTGATATTTGATGAAAGAAGCAAATGGGATTGGAAGCAAAAAGGAGTGAACAAACAATCTGTTGTATCCTTGGAACCAGATTGTAGACAAGAAGATCTAAGGGTTGGTGATTCAAGTTCTAGTGATGGTGAATCCAGAGGGAGAAGAAGCATTCAGCAAGTGCCCTTTAATCTGGATCCTGACACTCCATAAATAAGTTCAAGCCAGCCAAATAGAAGAACCAGATCAATGAATGATATCTTACTTACTGCTCCACACGTTGATGTTGAATCTGCTGAAGTATGTGAAGGATGTTACATGAGTTTTGAAGAATCAGCAACATTTGAATAAGCTGTAAAGCATACTGAGTTTAGACATGCTATGGAAGAAGAAATACACATGATCGAGAAGAACCAGACATGGAAATTGGTTAAAAGACCTGCTGATAAAAAAGTGGTGGAAGTCAAGTGGATATTCAGGCTCAAAACAAATGCAAAAGGAGATGTTGTGAAGCACAAAGCAAGGTTAGTGGCTAAGTGGTTTACTCAGCAGCATGGAGTTGATTATTTGGAGACTTTTACCCCAGTTTCAAGACATGAAACTATCAGACTACTTCTTGTTGTTGCTGCTCAAAGAAAATGGGAGTTATTTCAACTCGATGTTAAATCTGCTTTTCTAAATGGAAATCTAGAAGAAGAGATATATGCTGAGCAACCATATGGGTTTGAAGAAAAAAGAAAAGGAAGACTATGTTCTTCGTCTACACAAAGTTCTTTATGGATTAAAGCAGGCACCTAAAGCATGGTACATCAGAATTGATGAGTTTTTCTTGCGAGAAAACATCTAGAGAAGTGACAATGATCATGCCTAATACAAAAAAGAATCTCATGGGAAGATTTTGGTGGTGTGCATCTATGTGGACGATCTTATTGTCACCAGAGACGACAAGAACATGGTAGATGATTTCAAGATGGCAATGTGTGATGTCTGATCTAGGATTATTGAACTATCTCTTGGGCATGAAGATTGTGCAGAGTGAAGAAGGAATTTTTCTTTCCCAAGAGTGTTATGCAAAGAATCTGCTAAAGAAGTTCAACATGAAAGAATGAAAGATCATGAGAACACCATTGGCACCTCACGGCAAAAGTCAAGATGAAGAAGAAGAACTTGTTGATTCTAAAACTTATAGGAGCCTTGTGGGAGGTCTGCTGTATCTAACAGCTACTCGACCTGATCTGATGTTCTCTGCATCTTATTTGTCTAGGTATATGAAGGAACCTAGAGCCAAGCATTTCAAAGAGGCAAAGAGAGTTCTCAGATACATTAAAGGAACAGCTGATATAGGGTTGATGTTTTCTGCAGTCAAGGAGCCAAAGCTTGTTGGATATTCAGATTGTGATTGGGGAGGATGCAAAGAAGATCTAAAATCAACAAGTGGATATTACTTACGTATTGGGTCTGCAATCTTCTCATGGAAAACCATCAAGCAAGACACTATCGCTCAATCCACCGTTGAGGCAGAATACATGGTTTTGTGTGCAGCAACAAATCAAGCAATATGGCTAAGGCGTTTGCTTGAAGATTTGAAGTTCAACACTCAAGAGGGAGTTCCTATCTATGTGACTGTCAATCAGCCATTGAAATTGGGAAGAATCCTGTCCAGCATAGAAAAACAAAGCACATCCAATCAAGTATCACTTTGTTAGGGAATCTGTGAAAAACGGAAACATCAAACTGGAATATTTCAAGAGTGAAGAGCAGCTGTTTGATACACTCACTAAGGCATTGGGAGGACAGCCTTTTGAAAGGTTTCCTGTTCAACTTGGTTTGAGGAACGAAAAGGCAAGAGGGAGTGTTGAATGATGCCTATTTGTTCTCAAGCCACAAAACATAAAATGTGGGAAAAGAAGAGTAAATAGTCAAGTTGTTGTCTTGGTATGTTAAAATCTTTGAGTTTTCTTGTTGCAGTAGTCTAAGTTAAGTCAAAAAGTATGGGCTATGTATAGTCTAAGTTAAGTCAAAAAGTATGGGTTATGTATGGTGAATACTCCTAAGTCTAAGTAAGAATAAGGCTATATAGAGAAGATGGAGAGTGCTCTATTTTTTCTATATATATGTATCGGCCATATTGTGTAATGTAAGCAAGTAAATTCTCTACATCTTTCTCTATCTACTACTGTCTCTCTCTCATACGTTTTATACACAAAACTTTCCTCTGTTTTTGTTCTTGTTAACAAAAAGAAACATGAAGAAAACCTGCAATTTTCTGTAGTTTGCAACAATTTCTAGTATACAAGCACTTGAACCTGGCCCTTTCAACAGCGACACCCTCACTAAATAATTTCTCGTTATCTTTTTCATATTCAGTACTTGAAAAATTGCTACTAGATAGACAATGGATTTTTCAGTTGTTTATTTGGATTTAGCTTATTATCTTTAATAGTTTTGTGATATCATTACATTGATAACATTCTGGATCCTCTTGTGGAGGTCTGACCCAACCCAGCCTAGACTCTATCCCTATGGAATTCGCTTCACTTTTTTTTTAGTTATATCATATAATATAATTTTTTTTTACAATTTATATATTTATTATACTAAATTTGTTTTATTAATGAATTTAAATGCACATATATTATATATTAAAAATATTTGTTATTCTGTATACTATTTTAGATATGCTTCACACACAGTTAATTTAAATAATGATTTAAGTTCAAAATACCTATGGGAATTGAGGTATCCTATCTCAAAAATGGAATGTTTTAGACTTACTTGGCGAGACTCATTTTGTGCTTGGTTAAACATGTCATGCTTAATGTACACTAGTGTCTAGTGTAGCCTAATGACAAAGGTTCAACATATTGCTGTTTTAGTCTTTGTCACTATTATATAATCGAGTTTAAAAGTTAATTCTTAAATAGCCAATATTTTCAAAACCGAACCAGCGAGACTTCCATGTCATAGTTCAATTGGTTCAACAGATTCTAATAAATAAATTTGGTAGCGTTAGTGTACTACTAAAGGTCATTTTTCTTGTAGTGGTTGTAAGTTTATTTTTGAGTCTTCAACAACTAGTTTATTTTTCTTATTTGTATGTTTATAATTTTTATTTTTTAGGTTTGTCGTTGTCGACTTAGTTCACATGTTTTGTAAACATTTTTTCGATTGTAGGTTTTCCTTCAAGGTTTTGTAGATTGTTTGTCACTATTCATCATCTTTAACCTAACTTTTCAAAAAATTTAAAATTAACTCATCAAGGTTTTTTTTTCTTCTAGATCTACTCACTGCTCCCGACGCTTCTGAAACTCTCGTCGCACTGGATGTGTCATCTTTCTCCTGCCATTGTTTCACTTTAGTAGCTGTGAGGTCTCCTCTTCATTCTACAACAACATCTGACTCACTAAGTTTGTCATTGTTTTACTCATTATGAAGTTGTTAGGCACTTGTTTTGCCTTCCTTTACCTCAGTATGAGGCTCACTTACCTCAGCATGAGGTTGTTGTTCGAAATCTCATTTGTGCCCATTACAATATATTTGTATCTTGGTAGTCTTCTTTGATGTTTCAGGTCTACAACTCAAAAAGATTAGAGAGGGAGTTAAGAAAGCCAACCTTGGCTTCGTAGTATCAGACTTGTTTGTCTGGCAGTGGTGGATCTTGCAACTCTACACCCCATTATGATTGCAGATTTCCTCACAATTCCAAGGCTCATCAAGATGGTGCTTGATCACCTCTGTAGCCAAGTTTCTTGCTGCTCTCTATGCATTTGTTTCTGCAGCATGTTCGGGTAGCAGTTCACTGAGTGGCTTCACTTTTAAGTTTCTTGTGTGTTCTTTTTTTTTTAACACTGTTTTGTTTTATTCCATAATAAAGAATACTTCAAACAACCAGTTTCTAAATGCTTAGATAAACAAAAAAGAAATCACCAGTAGGTGACACAAAGAGCTCAAAAGAGAAAATAGATAGAACCTGCCAAAAATTGAGATAGTACCAATCAATAGATTGTTTTTTTTGTACTAATTCCCAAGGCATTAACATTACTGACCAGCCTCCTCATTGATTAGTTGTTGCAGCAAAAGGGAACATGACGAGCAAAGGAGGCTACGATCTCTGGACTATGGTAATAGTCGTTGAGATTTTCATGGCCACTTGGATTTTCCCAGCAACGTATGTTCCAAAGACCAATATTACATTTGGCTGAAAAAGTACCTTATAGTTTCCACACTATTTTGCAAGTGAAGGTATGTAACAAGTACAAGATAACATCTTGAGCAAGACCAAAGGAGGCCTCAAAGTTTCTTATGTGTTATGTTTGCTTATATCTATGTTTGTGTTTGACCAAAAAAAAAAAAAAAAAAAATATCTATGTTTGTGTTATCCGCTTTGCTTTTCATGCAGCGGTTTCTTTAGCTAATGTGGCTGTGTTATTGTCTCTGTTGAACCGTGTTCTTAAACCGTTCAAGTGAAATTGTCCGGATTGCATGTTGAAAGATCAAAACTTTGACTGATAATTGATATTGAGATTTTAAGGTTTTCCATGAGGATTCTGAAACTGCCTAGCGAAAAAAAGAGAAAAATAATTTAGCGATTTTGGAGATTTATAGGTCACTTGTGTCATTTAACGATTTATTATCTGTCTAAACAGAAAATCATAATCTACACAAAAAAGAATTTTTGCATTGCATTTCAATTTTCATTGTCCTAACATATTTTTAAAAAACTTCAAGAATCTCTAGGTTACATTTTTAGGGTAAAATAATCTCTTAACATGTTTTTCTTTTTCTTTTTTGCTTAAAGTCTTTAATTTTTTCTTACTAACATCAATAATTTTTTTGGTAAAATACTAACATCAATTCATAAAGATACTTTTATGAGGAAAATGGTCCAGAAAGATTGTATCATTGAACGTTTTTTTTTTTACATCTCTCCTCATACCACTACCACTATGATTGAAAAAGAAAAACATATAGTAAGCATACAGAATTCCGACTCTGATCAGTAACACTGAAACAAGTCAACAACAGCATTCAGGATACAAATATTATCTGATATTAATTTTTATTTGAAAAGGAACATTCCATTCTGCCAAACAAAATATTGTGCAATTGTTTTTTTTTATTTCACCAAAGGTCATTAGATTTATTGAAAAAGATTATTAGTCATTGACTGCTGAAACAAAACTAATATACATACTGCAGTTTTGAGCTTGAGATGATTACGGATTTCGGTTTCAAATTTACTGGTATTAATATATATATATATATATATATATATATTCAAATAATCGCAAGTTTATATGATCAATAATTGGATTCTTGACTAGGTTACGCAATTCAATGAGCAAACACAATTAATATAAGTGAGTACAAAACATAACCAACTTAATCATTTTTTTGACAAAAACTCAAGCATTTGTTACAACTTCAGATCCTTATTTTTGGTAGGTTCTAAGACGTTAGTCTGTCCAGTATTTGTTTTGATTTAGAATATTGTTAGAGCCCTAGAGGTCATACTAGCTAAAATATCCCAACCAAACAATCCTTCTATTTGTTAAATAATTATTTTTGAAAAAGTTGTTTTTCATAATAGTTTTATGTATTTTATTAATGTAATAACATTATTTTCAAATTATTGAATTTACTGAAAATTATTAGTCATAAATTATAAACTTGAAAAGAATTACTGAAGTACTATTAGTTAAAAATCACTGAAAAATGTTAGTCATAAATTATAAACTTGAAAAGAATTACTGAAGTACTATTAGTTAAAAATCACTGAAAAATGTTAGTCATAGACAGTAATGAATTTACTCAAATTTTAGTTTATTTTTTAATATATGTGAAATTCTTTTTAAAAAAATTGAAACATAGTGAATAAATGTATAATCGACATTTATGTCTAGTTGTCTACCCTACAAAAACGCTCTATTTTTCACCCTAAGTAAATAGGCTCGTCAGCACAAACAAGATTCGTAACGGTCAATAACTATTACACATTTAATATTTTTCACTACCAAATATATCCAATATGTGGTCCCTATTCGCCTTAAGGGGTAAAAACAAAGGAGTATTTTACACTGTAAATCAGTTTATGAGTTTTATTTACATAATAATATAGTTTGTGTTAATTGAACAAAAAAAAGGAAAAAAAAATATAGTTTGTGTTAATAGGACATTTTTTTTAACTCATTCATTTTTTTTTTAATCAAATCGTAACCAGAATATAAATTAGTAGGAACCACTTGCTTTTATATCTTAAGCTTCTTATTTTTTTATTATATTTTATTTTATTCAACACTATTGATTTTATTTTTTTTGAATTAGGATTCTCTAAAACTCAAATTAAAGTGCAGATTTTTATAATCAACTAGAATCTCATGGTAAATTTGAAATTTATGACACAAATTGTTTAAAGAGATCTATGGTAAACATTTTCACCGTCGAGTTGCATCAAGCTTTTACAACGAACACCTATGGCGAGCTCTTTGTTACTGTCTCATTTCTCGTCAAAGAATCACCTCCGCATTACTCTACCACACTCAGATCCTTTGTCGTGGCTGTCTTCAATGGTTGTATATTGTTTTTTCTGTCTGAAAGTGAAAGTTGAAAAATAATAATGGTGAATTTCCACTTTTTTGCAACTATAATCTTTCAATTTTTGTTATTGTTATGTTTGATTTCAAACTTTAAAATTTGTAAAATTGACGTTTTTTATTTTGCCTCTTCTAACGTGCATTTGCAAAAATATATAAGAGGCGGTTGCTGGAAAAATGGAATAGAAAAAAAAAAGGAAAACTAAAATAACAGAAAGCACGTGCAGCCACGCGCGCTTGTCTGCTGAAAGAAGAGAGATAAAGGGAATATAATCCCAACGGAATCAGGTAATGATGAGATCCTCTTTTACCCTCCCTCTTTTACCATCGCTAGTGGATCCCACTTTCATTCATTTTACAAAAAATACTATTACCAGGAATATTAACTCTTTTTAACTATACGAAAACAAGTACATACCAACTGTATATATATACTTTCAAAACTATTTATTCCACATTTTGTTTTTTTTTTTCCTTCTTAAAATCAGTATTACCTTCACTAGGGTAAACAACAATGCAAACAAAAACATAGCACAAACGGGAAGGAAACAAATTGTGTAAAAAAAAATCAACCCAAAATGAGAAACAAAACAATAAATAGCTTTCTGAATTGAAATAACAACCTCCAAAACTCATAAAATGCTAATAATGTGCATAGCACCACCAACTCTACATAACTGACAAAAAGGTCCAGCTTTACTGACACAATAAATATTTCACTACCTCTTTCAAAAAAAAAAAACTAAAAGAATACAACAGTACTAGTTTATTTTGGTGTGCTCTTCAAGTAAAATATGGATAGAGAATTAAACTCTTGACATTCAAATTCAAGTTTTGAAAAAAAAAAAATCCAAATAGTCAAAACCAGACATTAAAAATTTAATAATTTTGCTCATGGTACGAAGAAGATAAATAAGGAAACAAAAAAAAAAAAGCTTAGAGTCGACTGTACAATAACGAATTAAAACGATCCTAAAGCTATTGAGATTCTCTGTGTCTGTGACAAACTCAGAGAGAGTACCAGTACGTGTAACTTTAGCCGGAGATGAGACCTCTTCTTCTTCTAAGGCTTGAGAGTAACCCACTCGTAACGACCTTCAAGCGGCGTATCATTAACGATATCGTAGTTGTACCTATCATCAAAAAAGTGCACGTTTTTATTTTTTTAAGGTTCATTTGCTAACATGCGCGCGCGTGTGTTAACGAATAGATTGATATCATGCGCATTTTCAGAAACTCACTTGTCCGTGAATCGTTTCTGTTGGCACCTCTCCGCCGCCGAGAAGAAGTTGTCAAGCTCAGCCTCCGTCGGTGCCTTCTCCTTCTTCTCTTGCTTTCTTCGATCTCTACCTTCTTCTCTAATCGTCTTCGTCGTCGCCGAGTCCATTTCGCGTGTACTGCACAGAAAGTTAAAGAACAGTGAGAGGATGAAATTTATAGTGGAGAAGCTTTTTGGAACGTTACCTGAACGTCGACGTTTCGGTTTCAGAGATTTGCTGAACGGAAAAAAAAAACAGATCAAAATTAATTAATTGTTCTTGATTGCAAAAACGTAAGAGGATCTTTACATTTATTTTGAGAAACTCACCTCGAGATCTAAAAATGGGAGAGGAGTATCTATGGCGGTTTCGTTAGTTTCGCTGCTAGAGCTGACGCTTGAGCTCCGATGATCGTCTTCTCCAGTAGAGTAAGCCAGAGATGAAGAAGAAGAAGAAGACGTTCTCTCGGAATCAGCTGAGTCATCATCATCACCATCATCGAGTCTCATCCTCTTGATCATTCTTCTTCTCTCGCTCATCTCGTTCATTCTTCTCTCTCTCTCTCTCTAGACACTTGTAAAAGTTTTTAAATTAAATTAAAAACAGAGGAAAGGGTTTATGTGGGGGAAGAAGATGATGAAGAAAGGGTCAGGAGCCGTTAATTTATTTTCAACGGCTGAGATTTATTAGTTTCCTTGGCTGGCGGTTGTGTTGCCGTTTTGAGTGGGGTCACTCTCTCTCTCTCTGTTCCGTTCACGGGGAAGCAGGTAACGGCGCCGTTACGGAGCTTCGCTTTCCTACCCAGACGCCGTCGGGATTCTAAAACGGTGCGTCTTTTTGCCCGTTTTGTAGCTTCCTTTCTAAGCAAAGCAAGACTGCGTCGTCGTTTTCCTGTGAGCAGTTGCAAATTATTACTACTAAACAAATTTGCCTGTGAAAAATGTGTAAGTTGTATTAAAAATTACTAGAATTATACTTTTACCTTAGCTGATTTTAATATGTTATCAGTTTCTTACACAAAATTACATTACTAGATGTGACAAAAAAAAAATCAAAACTCATCACTATTAATTATGATAAACTTCATAATCAAGGTTCGAGTCTCCTACCAAAAATTAAAATTTTGGATTCACCGGAGACAGAGCACTGCCATATAGTTCGAACACATGGTTAGTCTGAATTTATTTCGGTTGAAACTAGAATACCCCTATACAATTATAAAAAAAATTATACTCCTATAACAAAAAAAAACCCAAAATATTTAACCATAAATTACATTTAAAATATTTAGTATATTTTTATTCTATTTACTATGATAATCTTAGATTTTATAACAAGGAAACTAAGATGTTAACCATAAACTACAATACTTTAAAATGGTGCTGATTTTTATTTCAATGCTATTGTCTTTCCTCTGAAGTTTTATTGACACGCATTTTCTATAATAAGCTGTAATTAGTTACATATCAATCATGAGTTATGATCAATACACATTTGGATAGCCCAAGATACATAGATTCAAATTAGAAGCCTAATTAACTTAAGCCGTGAGGGGACCTTAAAGCACTCAGTTGCTTACGAGTAAGTAACACTTTGAGACATTAGACCATCTTCATCCCCGGTATTTTATGGTAAAGTTTTTAACTTAATTTGATTCATTTTTTTAAAAAAAAAAGATAAAAAAATTTTTTGACTAAAAAACAACTCTTATATCTCTTATTTAAAAAATAATTTTTAGGTTCTTTTAGTTAAAAAATAAAAAATGTTTTTTAGAAAAATTAATAACTTTTACTAAGAGACTTACAATAAATATGTCTTACCTAATAAATGTGATTATCCAAACAGTAGTGTTATTAAATACGGACAACAAAAAAAACATCTAATGATACAGCTCTTACACGGAATCTACACATATATGTCCAAATTGGACTTTAAATATTTTACACATAAATGACATGCTTTGTTTTTACCCCTTAAGGCAAATAGGGACCACATATTGGATAAATTTGGCAGTGAAAAATATTAAATGTGTAATAATTATTGACCGTTACAAATCTTGTTTGTGCTGACGAGCCTATTTACTTAGGGTGAAAAATAGAGCATTTTTGTAGGGTAAACAACTAGACATAAATGTCGATTATACATTTATTCACTATGTTTCAAATTTTTTTTAAAAAGAATTTCACATATATTAAAAAAATAAACTAAAATTTGAGTATAAATTCATTACTGTCTATGACTAACATTTATCAGTGATTTTTGACTAATAGTACTTCAGTAATTCATTTTCAAGTTTATAATTTATGACTACCATTTTTCAGTAAAGTCAATAATTTGAAAATAATATTATTACATTGATAAAAATACATAAAACTATTTTGAAAAACAAGCTTTTCAAAAATAATTATTTAACAAATAGAAGGATTGTTTGGTTGGGATATTTTAGCTAGTATGACCTCTAGGGCTCTAACAATATTCTAAATCAAAACAAATACTGAACAGACGAACAGTCTTAGAACCTACCAAAAATAAGGATCTGAAATTGTAACAAATGCTTGATTTTTTTGTCAAAAGATGATTAAGTTGGTCTTATGTTTTGTACTCACTTATATTAATTGCAATTGCTCATTGAATTGTGTAACCGAGTCAAGAATCCAATTATTGATCATATAAACTTGCGATTATCTGATATATATATATATATATATATATATATATTAATATCAGAAAATTTGAAATCGAAATCCGTAATTATTTCAAGATCAAAACTAACAATATATAATATTAATTTTGTCTCAGCAGTCAACGACTAAGAATCTTTTCCAGTTAATCTAACGACCTTTGATGAAATAAAATAAAAACACAATTGCACAATATTTTGTTTGGCAGAATGGAATGTTCCTTTTCAAATAAAAATTAATATCAGATAATATTTGTATTCTGGATGCTGTTGTTGACTTGTTTCAGTGTTACTGATCAGAATCGGAATTCTGTATGCTTACTATATGATGTTTTTCTTTTTCAAACATAGTAGAAGTGGTAGTGGTATGAGGAGAGCTGTAAAAAAGATAAACGTCCAATGATACAATTTTTCTGGACCATTTTCCTCATAAAAGTATCTGTATGAATTGATGTTAGTATTTTACCAAAAAAAAAATTGATGTTAGTAAGAAAAAATTAAAGACTTTAAGCAAGAAAAAGAAAAACAAGTTAAAAGACTATTTTACCCCAAAAATGTAACCTAGAGATTCTTGAAGGTTTTTAAAAATATGTTAGGACAATGAAAATTGAAATGCAATGCAAAGCTTTTTTTTGGTAGATTCTGATTTTCTGTTTAGACCTATAACAAGTGACCTATAAATCTCCAAAATCGCTAAGTTATTTTTCTCTTTTTTGGCTAGGCAATTTCAGAATCCTCTTGGAAAAACCTTAAAATCTCAGTCTCAATTTTCTGTCAAAGTTTCGATCTTTCAACATGCAATCCCGACAATTTCACTTGAACGGTTTAAGAACACGTTAAAACAAACTTTCGTTAATAAAACTTAGATTCCATCAACGGAGGAATTGTTCAACGGAAAAAATAACACAACCACATTAGCTAAAGAAACCGCTGCATGAAAAGCAAAGCGGATAACACAAACATAGATATAAGCAAACATAACACACAAGAAACTTAAAAGTGAAGCCACTCAGTGAACTGCTACCCGAACATGCTGCAGAAACAAATGCATAGAGAGCAGCAAGAAACTTGGCTACAGAGGTCAGAGGTGATCAAGCACCATCTTCACGAGCCTTGGAATTGAGATGAAATCTGCAACCATAATGGGGTGTAGAGTTGCAAGATCCACCACTGCCAGACAAACAAGTCTGATGCTACGAAGCCAAGGTTGGCTTTTTTAACTCCCTCTCTAATCTTTTTGAGTTGTAGACCTGAAACATCAAAGAAGACTACCAAGATACAAATATATTGTAATGGGCACAAAAGGATTTTTCGAACAACAACCCCAAATAGAGGGGTCACAAGGGAGAAGCAGAGGCTTGACAAGGTTCACTCCAAGAGAAACAATCAGCAAACAAAGTGAGTCAGATGTTGTTGTAGAATGCAGAGGAGACCTCGCAGCTACTAAAGTGAAACTATGGCAGGAGAAAGAGGACATATCCAGTGCGACGCGAGTTTCAGAAGCGTCTGGAGCAGAGACCCCAGTGAGTAGATCTAGAAGAAAAACAAACGGCGGCGGCTCAGGAGGAGCAACAGTGACTCTGAACCCCGAAAGAGCAGCATCAAAACCATGGAAGAAAGGAAGAGGAGGAAAAAAAAAAGACGTTCTCACCAGTGAGCGAGAGGCCACACCGACGGCGGCAGACTAAGGTTAAGAAACCCTAATCGCCTTGGAGTCGCATAGAGAGAGAGAGACTTGGATTGTTCTGGTTGGGTATCATGATTAGAACACAAAATTACAAGGCTAATGAGTTAATTTTGAAATTTTTGAAAAGTTAGGTTAGAGATGATTAATAGTGGCGAAAAATCTACAAAACCTTGAAGGAAAACCTACAACCGAAAAAATGTTTACAAAACATGTGAACTAAGTCGACAACGATAAACCTACAAAATAAAAATTATAAACTTACAAATAAGAAAAATAAACTAGTTGTTGAAGACTGAAAAATAAACTTAGAGCACCCGCAATAGGAGTCCTTAAGGAGGATTCCTTAGAGAAAAAATAATTAAATAATCAGTGGACTCCACTAAAAGTTAATGATTGATCTTTTAAAACTCTTAAGTAAGGACTGATCCTTACACTGTTTACGGGCCCCCGCAACACGTGACGCCCGTGATTAGATGATATATTTTTTTTTAAATCTGAAAAAGAAAAAATAAATTAAAAAAAAAGAGACTTAAGAACTCCAATGGTGGATAACATCATTGGAGATTCTCTTCCAATCACAGAAAAATGACCTTTAGTAGTACACTAACGCAACCAAATTTTTTTTTTTTATAATCTGCTGAATGTATTGAACTATAACATGGAAGTCTAGCTGGTTCGGTTTTGAAAATATTGGTTATTTAAGAAAATAATGGATCGTTTAACTTTTAAACTCGATTATATAATAGTGACAAAGACTAAAACATCAATACGTTGAACCTTTGTCATTAGGCTACACTAGACATTAGTGTACATTAAGCATTAAATGTTTAACCAATCACAAAATGAGTCTCGCCAAGTATGTCTAAGACATTCCATTTCTGAGATAGGATACCTCAATTCCCATAGGTATTTTGAACTTAAATCATTTTTAAATTACCTGTGTGTCAAGCATATCTAATGTAATATATAGAATAAAAAATATTTTTAATATGTAATATATATGCATTTAAATTTATTAATAAAATAAATTTAGTATAACAAATATATAGATTGTAAAAAAATATATATTATATGATATAAACCAAAAAAAAGTGAAGCGAATTCCATAGGGATAGAGTATGGGAGCCATGGGCTGGGTTGGTCAAACCTCCACAAGAGGATCCAGACTTTTATTAATGTAATGATATTACAAACCTATTAAAGATAATAAGCTAAATCCAAATAAACAACTGAAAAATCCGTTGTCTATCTATTAGCAATTTTCCAAGTACTGAATATGAAAAAAACAACGAGAAATTATTTAGTAGAGGGTGTCGCTGTTGAAAGGGCCAGGTTCAGGTGCTTGTATACTTGGAACTGTTGCAAACTGCAGAAAATTGCAGGTTTTCTTCATGTTTCTTTTTGTTCTTGTTCAAAAAAAAATAGAGGAAAGTTTTGTGTATAAAATGTATGAGAGAGAAAGACAGTAGTAGATAGAGAAAGATGAAGTAGAGAACTGATTTCTTACTTGCTTACATTACACAATATGGCCAATACAAATATATAGAGAAAATATAACACTCTCGATCTTCTATGTATAGCCTTATTTTTACTTAGACTTAAGAGTACTCTCCATACATAGTCCATACTTTCGACTTAACTTAGACTACTGCAACAAGAAAATTCAAAGACTTTAACATACCAAGACAACAACTTGACTATTTACTCTTCTTTTCCCACGTTTTATGTTTTGTGGTTTGAGAACAAATAGGCATCATTCAACACTCCCACTTGCCTTTTTGTTCCTCAAACCAAGTTGAACACAAAACCTTTCAAAAGGCTGTCCTCCCAATGCCTTAGTGAGTGTATCAGCCAGCTGCTCTTCACTCTTGCAATATTCCAGCTTGATGTTTATGTTTTTCACAGATTCTCTAACAAAGTGATACTTGATTTGAATGTGCTTTGTTCTTCTATGCTGAACTGGATTCTTCCCAATTGCAATGGCTGATTGACTGTCACAGTAGATAGGAACTCCCTCTTGAGTGTTGAACTTCAAATCTTCAAGCAAACGCCTTAGCCATATTGCTTGATTTGTTGCTGCACACAAAGCCATGTATTCTGCCTCAGCGGTGGATTGAGCGATAGCGTCTTGCTTGCTGGTTTAACATGAAAAGATTGCTGACCCAATACTAAAGCAAGATCCAGTTGTTGATTTTAGATCTTCTTTGCATCCTCCCCAATCACTATCTGAATATCCAACAAGCTTTGTCTCCTTGACTGCAGAAAACATCAACCATATATCAGCTGTTCCTCTAATGTATCTGAGAACTCTCTTTGCCTCTTTGAAATGCTTGGCTCTAGGTTCCTTCAGATACCTAGACAAATAAGATGAAGAGAGCATCAGATCAGGCCGAGTAGCTGTTAGATACAACATACCTCCCACAAGGCTCCTATAAGTTTTAGAATCAACAAGTTCTTCTTCATCTTGACTCTTGCCTTGAGGTGCCAATGGTGTTCTCATGATCTTGCATTCTTTTGATGTTGAACTTCTCCAGCAGCTTCTTTGCATAACACTCTTGGAAAAGAAAAATTCCTTCTTCACTCAGCACAATCTCCATCCCCAAGAAATAGTTCAATAGTCCTAGACCAGACATCTCAAATTCATTCTTCATTGCCATCTTGAATTCATCTACCATGTTCTTGTCGTCTCCGGTGACAATAAGATCGTCCACATAGATGCACACCACCAAAATCTTCCCATTATCTTCTTTTGTGTATAAGGCATGATCATTGTCACTTCTCTTGAAGTTTTCTCGCAAGAAAAACTCATCAATTATGTTGTGCCATGCTGTAGATGTCTGCTTTAAACCATAAAGAGCTTTGTGTAGAAGAAGAACATAGTCTTCCTTTTCTTTTTCTTCAAATTCAGATGGTTGCTCAGCATATATCTCTTCTTCTAGCTTTCCATTTAGAAAAGCAGATTTAACATCGATTTGAAATAACTCCCATTTTCTTTGAGCAACAACAGCAAAAAGTAGTCTGATAGTTTCATGTCTTGAAACTGGGGCAAAAATCTCCAAATAATCAACTCCATGCTGCTGAGTAAACCCCTTAGCTAGTAACCTTGCTTTGTGCTTCACAACATCTCCTTTTGCGTTTGTTTTGAGCCTGAATATCCACTTGACTTCTACCACATTTTTATCAGCAGGTCTTTTAACCAATTTTCATGTCTGGTTCTTCTCGATCATGTGTATTTCTTCTTCCATAGCATGTCTCCACTCAGTATGCTTTACAGCTTCTTCAAATGTTGCTGGTTCTTCAAAACTCATGTAACATACTTCACATACTTAAGCAGATTCAACATTAACGTGTGGATCAGTAAGTATGATATCATTCATTGATCTGGTTCTTCTATTTGGCTGGCTTGAACTGCTTTCTGGACTGTCCAGATTAAAGGGCAATGGCTGAATGCTTCTTCTCCCTCTGGATTCACCATCACTAGAACTTGTATCACCAACCCTTAGATCTTCTTGTCTACAATCTGGTTCCAAGGATACAACAGATTATTTGTTCACTCCTTTTTGCTTCCAATCCCATTTGCTTCCTTCATCAAATATCACATCTCTTGAAACGTCTATTTTGTCTTCCTCCAGCAAATAGACTCGGTAGCCTTTTGTTTGAGAGTTGTAGCCAACAAAGATTGCTTTCTTGGACTTGTGATCCCATTTCTTTCTCTTTTCATCTGGTATGTGTACATAACATACAAAACCAAACACCTTCAAATGATTCATTGATGCTTTGTTTCATTCCAAGCTTCAAGCGGAGTCTAGTTCTCTAGTGTTTTGGTTGGAATTCTGGTTCTGAATGTAAGCTGTTGTATGGACAGGTTCTGCCCAGAACTTCATTGGTAAGTCTTTAGATTTGATCATAGCTCTTGCCATCTCCACTAGACTTTTGTTTCTTCTTTCCGAGACACCATTTTGTTGTGTAGAATATGCTGCTGTTAGTTGTCTTTCCATGCAATGATCTTCCAAAAACTTTTTGAACTCTCCAGAGAGATATTCTGATCCTCTGTTTGATCTAATCTTCTTTATCTTGCAACTAGCTTGATTTTCGACAAGGTTTATAAACTTCTTGAAGGTTTGAAAGACTTCTGATTTCGACTTCAAGAAATAAACCAAGACCATCCTTGTTGCATCATCAATGAATGTGAGGAAATATTGTCTCCCAATGATTGATAAACTCTGCATTGGTCCACACACGTCACTGTGACTCAACTCAATTTTTTTATTGCTCTTGTCTCTGATTCTTTTGGGAATGAATCACGATTGTGTTTGCTTAGAATACAGCTTTTGCAACCCTCCTTCTCCACCACGAACTTGGGAAGATCCAGAACCATATCCATTGACTGCAAAATCTAAAAATTTGAGTAACCAATGTGCCCAAGCCTTTGATGCCATAATTCTGCAACTTCATTCTTTGCCACCATTGCTGTTTCAGTGCTTGAGCACCACTTGATGGGAAAGCTCTTGTTCACCATCTCCACTTCAGCTACCTTTCTTCCAGCACCATCATGTATGATGCAAAATCTTTCCTTAATAACCATTTTCAATCATTTGAGGGACACTTAACAGATTCTTTGCAAGCTTTGGCAGAAGAAAAACATCTTGAATGATTCTCTTGCCTTTCTTTGTCATGACTTTAACGTCTCCATTTCCTTTGGTAATCAACACCTCCATTACCAACTCTTATTGGAACTTTGATGTTTGTGTTGATTCTGGAAAACACCTTTTCGTTTGAGTCATGTGATTAGTGCACCCACTATCAAGGAGTTATAAGTTCTCTTCAAAAGACTCTTGATCATCATGTCTTGCGGTGAACAAGTGATTATCTTCTGCTTCTTCTTGTTCATGAGACACTTGTGCTTGTTCTGGTTTCTTGCTTCTACATTCTCTTGAAAAATGACCAGGCTTTCCACAATTGTAACATTCACTTCTACCCTTGTTTTTGTTGAAGTCTGGCTTCTTTCTTCCATTTTTCAAATAGCAGACATCTCATTGCGATTGTCTTTTTTTCGCAGAAGCCAAACCACTTCTTCCCTTATCCTTTATAACTTGTCTTCCATGAGCTTATCTTGCCCTGGTCTCTGACTTTCAAGCTTCTAAAACGTGCATAGAATGCACCTTCACCATTTTCTTCATCTTCGGGGAAGAACTTCTTCTCATGAGCTTCCAAAGATCCCACTAACTTAGCAAAAGTTACTGTCTTGAGATCTTTAGTTTCTTCCATCAGTGACAGTGGAGCATAACTCTTGGGCATAGAAGCTAGAATCTTAACCACCAAATCAAAGTTTGATTTTCCTTCACCTAGAGCTCTCATTTGATTAGCTATAGCCTGGATTCTTTTAGAATAAGGCTTAACCTTTTCTCCTTCCTTCATTTCCAGATTCTCAAAATCTTTTCTTAAAGCTTGTAGTCTAACCATCTTTACTTTTTCAATACCTTGATAGGAATGTTCAAGTAGCTCCCATGCTTGCTTGGCTGAGGTTGCAGAAAGAATTTTGTCAAAGACTAGGGGTGGGCGTTCGGGTAACCATTCGGGTTCGGTTCGGATCCATTCGGGTTTCAGGTTTTCGGGGTTAAAAATTTTAGCCCCACTCGAGTATTTATAAATTTCGGTTCGGATCTTTGCGGGTTCGGATAACCCGTTAAATTATTTTAAAATTCATATAAACTTTAATTTTTTCAAAAAAAAACTGGAAATAAAAATGATATATAACATATAAAAATTGAGTAATGTATGCCAAAATACTTAAATTTAACATAAAATTGGTTTGACTTGAATATTTGGATGGAGAATCAATAGATAATTTAAGTACTTTTGGTATTTTAAGTATTGTTTGACTATTTTAGGTATATACCTTTGACTATTTCTATATATTTTAAAATATTTTAGACAATTTCAAAATATCTTATACATTTTAGATACATCCTCTGGATTTAAAATCTAAAAATAACTAATATATTCAAGCACATAAATTTGATTCGGATATATTCGGATACCCAAAATATTTCGGTTCGGATCGGGTTCGGTTTCAGTTCTCTAGATACCAAAAGTTTGAACCCATTCAGATATTTATCCAGTTTCAGTTTGGATGCAATACTAATTTTTTGGATCGGAGTCAGTACGGTTTTTTGGATTCGGATCTTTTGGCCAGCCCTATCAAAGACAACATCAGCTACATCAAGTTGAATGAGTTGTAGAACTGTTGTGTCTTTCGCCTTACAGAATCGCCAATCTCCAACCTCTTTTGCATAGTCAGCTCCAGACATCTCCAGTGATCTAGATGGTGGTTCAAGGAGTCCTTCAATTTTCCAAAGATCTCTGTTCATTAGAGTTGTCTTCATCCTAGCCACCCAGTATTCATAGTTATGTCCATCAAAGACAGACACGATTTGTGAAGATTACATGTTTAACGCCATGTGTGTTTCTCCTTCTTGTTCTTCTTGTTTCTTTCTTGTTTTTTTTTTTAATTTTTGGGTTCTGTCTTGTTCTTTTCTTGTTCAGACTTATTCAAACTTTTTCAGTCTTGTTCAGCAGGGCTCCAAAGATCATTAATAGCTGCAAACTGCAGAAAATTGCAGGTTTTCTTCGTGTTTCTTTTTGTTCTGTTTTTGTTCTTGTTCAAAGAAAAGAAAACAAAGAAAAGTTTTGTATATAAAACGTATGAGAGAGAAAGACAGTAGTAGATAGAGAAAGATGAAGTAGAGAATTGATTTCTTATTTGCTTACATTACACAACATGGCCAATACATATATATAGAGAAAATAGAATACTCTCCATCTTCTCTATATAGCCTTATTTTTATAGCCTTATTTTTACTTAGACTTAGGAGTACTCTCCATACACAGTCCATACTTTTTGACTTAACTTAGATTATTGCAACAAGAAAACTCAAAGGCTTTAACATACCAAGACAACAGCTTGACTATTTACTCTTCTTTTTCCCAGGTTTTATGTTTTGTGGTTTGAGAATAAATAGGCATCATTCAACAGGAATGCCGAAATCAAGTTCCGGCCAACCTATTGAAGACAATCTGAGTTTCTCGACCACCGATTCTGGTTGTAGCATTGATTTGGTCCTTGGAGTTAACCTGACCCCAAAAGTCATAACCTTCCCATCCGGCACCCTTGCGGCTGGACAATCCGAACTGTGTGGGTGTGCCGGCGTTCAATTTTATACGACCATAAGTGGCTTCAGGTACATTATTTATTCCATCGTAGTTTTTAGTCCATTTCCACGAGAAGGTGACTCGTGCCCCGTCGTACAATCAGTGCGGAATATCAAGCCGGATCTTCTCGCTGTTTGGAGCATATTCGGGGTTAGTGAGCGTACCAGTGAACACAGCGCCGTGAAAGTGGTGCACACCCTTGGCTTTGCCTCCAAAGACTTGACTCTTGAGCTTGCCCTGTGAGGACTCGGCGACAAGTACATGTCCGCTTTGTTTATCCAGCGTTTTGGTGATTTTGACCTCAGGCTTTTTGGGCTCGTGATGGTAGAGCTCAATCATTTTGTCGGTGAACGACTCGGCCATGGTGTGTATAAGGGCGACCTCGGTGGGTTCGGCGATGTCGCTCAAGAGAATGACATCGCGGACGGAGCTCTCGAGGAAGTTGCCGACGGACTGCCAGTGTCGCGTCCAATCCCTCGCGCTATATGCGATACCGGCTCGTTTTAGAGAGTACACAGTGCCCACTAGTGGGATGTATTCGACTATGGAGTACGCGACCTCTTCGAGTTGGGTGAACCACTCAGACATGTTGAGCTGCGGTAAATGTATGATGTGGGATAACTTCTACGTATGGAGATATATCCTTTTAAAGGCCAAGAAGGTGATGAGCTGGCGAAGACTTGCAATATATTTTTCTATATAATAATTATAAAAGGAAGCACGTTTTTTACGTTTCTCCATCTTTTCCCGAATGGAATATAAGTAAATCAATGAAAATCTCAAAACTGTCGGCACCTGTGACGCCAACTGGAATTTTATAAGGTAAGCACGTTACGTTCTTTACATTCAACGTGTTACGTTGCGTGTCCCATGGAGTTTTGTTTTCTTTATGCGTGTGTTGAGCACCGCTTCCATAAAGCTTCTATTTTACTGTAATTCTCTGTTGTTAGTTTTTTGATTCTTTGTACCAATTCTCGTTCTTTACGTTTCTACGGATGGAATATTCCACGAAGATGTCTTCAATGGAAATTATCATTACCTACTTTAATAGTATAACTAGAACTTGGCGCGTGTGGTTGATTTAATATGTGTTCAACGAAATTTATAAACCGCTAGTTTTATAAAAGATTTCATGTATATTTATATGTTTTTTAATTTATAAATAGAGTAAAATATATTATATTATAATATCAATGTTTGGTAATAATTTTTTTTAATTTATACATAATATTATATTAAAAATTATTATTTGATGTAATTTGATGTGATTGTATTATTCATATATTAACATGTTATTTTTTTGTTAATTTATTTTGAAATGAAACAACATATTAATTTTTTAATGTGTCGATATATGAATATTGATTTTTGTTAGATAAGCTTTGGAATTATAGTTATTTAATTTAAATTTATTTTAAATGCAGTAATAAAATCTGTCAATAAAAAATATAAAAAGTATTTAATTTATTATAAACGTAAAAGTTAAATTTGTAAAAAGTATCGCTGACTTTGGACAGTTACTTTGATTTCTCGTAGTAGAATGATTTATATGATGAAAGTTTTTTTTAGAGAAATTTGGACTCATATACATACCCCAACATAATTACAGTCTATAACCATAGTAAAGCCATGGTTAGAATATGTTACATATTGTTTTCATTATTGTCTAAAAAGTCCTTGTCATGCGCGTAGAAAGGGAAATATCTTTTTATTACTTTGTGTTTCAATTAAGAAAAATATTTCTCTGAGAGATTTCATAAATCGAAGGCGAAGCGATTCCAAGGGAGAGGTTTGATAAGTTCGGGTTGGGGGCTCAATTAACAGGAGAATTTGTGTACACAAAGGTGGAAAAGAAGTTGCGGTGGTTGTTGGGTACGTGAAGAAGTCCGACTAGAAGTTTAGGGTTTCAGCGGCGGAACAAACAGAGTCTCAACTGAACACATACATCTTCCGGTAGGATCCACTTCATCGAGGTAAGACGGGGCTTGATGGTTGCTTATTACGTGAAGCGATTACTTTCGGAGTCATCCCGGCGGGAAGTGTAGACCCTTAAAGCTGAAACTTTGTTTCTGTGTATAGATCCAGTGCAGATGTATCAAGGCGGTGGAGAGAAGGTATGAAAAAAATGTTCAATCTTTATTTTTGGTGAATGATTATTGTCACATGCATGTCCGTGATTGTGTTGGTTGCTTGACGGTGAAGAACCCAGTTGTTGAGCTATGGTTGTGGGATGATTAGGTGTGATGAGTAAAGTTAATAGACTATAGATCGATGTTTATAGTATAGAATTTGTTGGATGGTTTGTAAGTTAAATACGTTTTTTGTTTTTATCCGAATTATATGGAGGGAAAATGACTATTCTATTTGGGATGTCAAATAGTATAGAGACACTTGTTGACCATGTCAACATAAATTAGGTTGAACGGTAATGCATATACTATTTGGAAACATATATAGTGTAGATTGTAAGATATCCTTTTAAGCACTGTTGGTAGGTTCACTACAGTGTATTTGTTTTCTTAACCCGACTCAAGTGGCTGAAAATGACTATTATGTTGGTTAATGTATATAGAATAACCACAAATGCTTTCATTTTTGGACTAACGTTTAGTGGAGAAAAATGAATAAACTATTGTAAACGTAAAATTGATATTCGATGTGGATCATAAAAGATATTCTATTTGGAAAAGTATATAGTATAGACACACTAGTTGAACTTTTGAACTAAATTATGTGAAGCGAGAAAGCCTATGCTATTTCTAAACGAATATAGTATAGATTGTAATATATTGTCTTTATAGCTGTAGGATCACAACGGTTTATCAGTTATTTTAAATCGACTCATGTGGCTGGAAATAAAAATTCTAGTGGTATTTGCATAAAGTATAGACACAATCGTTCTCCATGTGGACCAAATTATGTGGAGCGGTGTCAGACTATAGTATTTGTAAGTTTTTATAGTTTACATAGTAAAAAATTCTTCTGTTTATGGTTTGTAGGATGATAACGGTTAATTGTTTTTAGCCTCACTTATGTAGTTTTCAGTGACTATTCTATTGGTAAATGTATATAGCATGAAAAACATCATGTATAACAGGTATTATTTATTCAGGCTGCAAACATGGGCGTCACATTTATTCGAAAACGTCTATGTGGCTTCGGTATTACTACTTATGATTTTCTTCCTATTGCTTTCGTGGATGCCTCCGTATGGAGTACCAAATATTTTGTCGGGTAAATGACCTTGGGAAATTCAACTTCTCCAGTAGTTTCAGAAGTTAAGGTTTCCAAACATGAGGTGGGTTGGAAACGTTGAAGTCATCTACTGCCCCTTTCAAGTAGATGGTTCGCATTGGATAGGAGTTGTCATAGATATAGCCTAGTGGTGCATTTATATGATAGACTGTAACCTAACCTCTCTACCGGATGTCAAGTTGGAAGGACTTCTTCAACCGATTGTAGTCCTTATTCGCCTCAACGGGGGGGGGGAAGCCGTAATGTGATAAAGCGATGGAAACCCCACTGCCCATTATCCGTATCGACCTTCCATTTCTCTGTGAACATCCAAATATGTCCATACTATTATAATTGTTGATAGTATAGACAACACGACATTTCACTGTCCTTTTTTGGCTATATAACATTGTCGTTTATTTTTTTCAGGATTATCCTGTGTTGCAATGCTTGTTGGGATGGAACTTCCTGCAACACATCGTATGCACCTTGCGGAAAATATAACTGATGATGCCCTTGCATTTGCAGCACAAACATATGCATATGAAGCATACTCCACCTTCAACCCAGATGAACTCCACCACTTCATTATGGAGTGATTTCTTTCTTTTAAGCCATTATCCAAAAGCACTTTTATGTTCTAGCATATGACTCATGTTTTATGTTGTAGCAAGTTTGTTTGTGTGTCTATACTATGTTTTGGTAAGGTAATTACATTAACTATCGTAATTTTGTGTAGTTTGGTTACTGACCTAACACAACATTATATTCTGTGTTGATGTTTTTTACCAATTAATCTCTCCGCTTTGCCAATTACGTTATGTTAAATATTTTATTATTTGCATCACAGTAACAGTAATGTTAGTTCTTGATTACATGTGTTGATGTTGTGGTTGACAGTCACTACAAAGCTAACTTTAGGTAGCTTATATATTTTTGAGAAAAATAAACTTTTTAATGGCATCGCCGCCTTTTGTATTTTGTGTATATTTATTACTATGTTATCTACTAGGTGATATAGAAACGTTTGACAATGACTATACATGCAAAAAATTTCTTACCAACTGAATTTAGGGTACATTCGACCACTAAGGGAGCTATGTCCGTTCCACGTTTAATACGACGTGTTACCTACCTACACAGAAAAATTTGGCATACCCTCTATACTTGATGCATGCTTATTTTGTATGTATGCGGACTGTAATAAACTTGGTACGGTGTGGTTAGATATTTTTGACTATCCTATATATTAAATAGAATAGTATGGTTTTGTTAGCTTAGGGAAAATATATGGTCGCTTTTCACTCGTACCACTATACTCGACGTCTCATATAGTATAGTACGTCTCATATTGTATAGTACGTTACATGAACCTGCACCTTATACGTTGATAGTAAACCCCTCTTCAGAAAAAACCTTCATTTAGCTATTCTCATGTACATTTAATATTGCCTTTTACGATGTCATTTATAGAATATGTTTGTTAACAAAATATCGCACCGACACTATATTTAACATAGTATAGTATAGTTCTTTACAGTGAATAGAATGACTATTATTTTGTATTTTCTTCACATGCCTAATTTCAACGTCTCACCTGTTTGTTTTATTCAAATTTTGACAATTTTTTATGTCTGAGAAGCTTCAAAACTGGTTTTGGCATACACTTGATCTTGTTCTATACTATTCCATATATAATATAGTATTGCCTTTCCGTCTGGTTACCTATGTTCATAATACGTGGCATTCCCTCACGTTATTGTTCTTCTTTTGTGGTTAGCTTCCGCTCTCTCACTCGCTTCACCTACACGCGCCAGCAACTGAAAGGACACAACCGTTCACATTTGGTCACAATTTTCACATCATTGTTCCTATGACTATATTCTTCATTTTCTTATCCCCTATGAATATCCAGCAAATTCACCCTTTTTATCATGTTTATTTATTTTTATGAGTTTTTGATGCATCGATTCGGTTTATGTTAATATTTTTGTGTTTGTGTAAAGGTGTTGGAGATATATATGTTAATTAATTTTATGATGTCAATTATAAAATCAAACTAAAACTTAACTTAAATTTGTCTTAATTCAATTTTAACACATTATTAAAGAAGATATAAGTACTAACTTTGATCTATGCTTTGATGCAATTCTACCAATGATCTTCTCCTCTTTAACTTTTTCTTTGATGATTTTTTTTATGGACAAAAAATCCCAAACTTCCTTAATATTTGCTGTAATAATCTTTTGTTGTAATGTGTTTTTAGAAAAAAAGACTTTCACGTCACGTTCTTTAGCAAGTGTACGTGTCTTTTATAATAATCAAGGGATGTATTGGTTTATTTCAAACACAACTCTTTATTCATTTAATTACACAATATACACTCATAATTATATATATCTAATTAATTTTATGGTAATCATTCTCTTATGATTACCTTTATATATATATATGATCATGAGAATAAAGACATTTATAAGTATAAGATAAAGTAGGAGGGTTATCAATACACCCGGATTTTAACTCATTAATCGAAACCGATCCATCATGGTATCGTCTTTTATATTATAATCTATAAACATTAATATGAACTTGAACTTTATATTAAACCAAATATACATATAGATCATATAGAATATAAAATATTCTTACATTCTCCCACTTGAACTTTGTGTCGACTTAAGGGTTCAATAACTTTAATGTGTACTTTACATCAAGTTCACTTGCTCTTTATTAAATTTAAATTGATTGAATCATGGTGGTTGTATGTCATTAAACTACATAGTTCATTTCATGTATCACAATTCAATTCCAATTTTATATCAATCCTTATATGAGAAGAACTTTTATTTCTCAAACCAAACATATGTTATCTACAAACCATAAGTATATACACATACTTTAATGATAACATAATTAATAAATCAGTAACATAATCTTTAAGTGAATTCTCTGTGTCAAATACATACTGAGCATCCCATAACTAAAATAGCAAAGGCTTCCCATACACTCTACATGGCCATTGAACATCTTGGGTGGTAAACCTTTAGTTAGCGGATCCGCAACCACCATTTTCGTCCTTATGGGTTCAAATGACACTCTTCGTTTCTGAACTTATTCTTTAACAAACAAGTACTTTAACTACATGTGCTTAGCACCTTTCGAGTACTTGTCGTTCTTTGAAAAGAAGACATCTGCAGAATTATCGCAATAAATTCTCAGCGGCTTAGCTATAGTGTCGACAATCCGAAGCCCTGAGATAAAGTTCCGCAGCCATAACGCATGAATTGTGGCCTCAAAGCATGCCAAAAATTCAGCCTCCATAGTGGAAGTAACAATGACAGACTGCTTTCCACTCTTCCATGAGATTGCTCCCTCAGCTAACAGAAACAAGTAACCAAATGTTGATTTTCTGCTATCAACGCATCCGGCATAGTCTGAATCTGAATATCAAATGACTTATAGCTGATCAGATCTCCTAAATGTAAGCATGTGCTCTTTGGTGCCTTGCAAGTACCTGAGAATCTTCTTTGCAGCATTCCAATGGTTTATTCCGGTATTACTTTGATATTGACCCAACATTCCAACAGCAAAGCTGATATCAGGTCGAGTACTTGTCTGAACATTGTTCAAACTCCCAACCACCGATGCATAAGGATTCTTTCCATTTCTTTACACTCCAATTCATTCTTAGGACATTGCATTTTACTGAACTTATCCCCCTTTTGAATTGAAGTTATTCCTGTAGAGAATTTTCCATTCTATATCTCTTTAAGATCTTATTGATATATTCTTTCTGAGACAAACGTAGCAAACCTTGTGATCTATATTTTTATCCCGATCACATAAGATGCCTCACCCATATCTTTCATTTTAAAGTTCTTAAAGAGATACTTCTTTACATCATGTAACATGCCCATGTCGTTTGCAGCAAGCAAAATATCATCAACATATAAGACTAATATCACAAACTTACTCCCACTGATCTTAATGTAGATACATCGATCAACAATGATCTCTACAAAACCATATGACATGATGGTATCATTAATTTATATACCATTGTTGAGAAGTTTGTTTTACTCCATATATTGACTTTCTCAACTTACATACCAAATTTTCTTTTCGTGCGACCACAAATGATGATGACATTCAACCAGAGCTTGAACCAGACCTAACTGAACCTGATATCCAAGACATGATCAGCAAGATAACTAAGCCAGAGACGGTTCAAGAAGTGCCAGTACCAACCGTATTCAAGGGAGATATAACCAGACAAAGAGCTAAGATACTTCAACATAAGTTTAATGAGAGCATGATACTTGCTTCTGATCTTGAACAGGTTAACACCACTAAAGAAGCTACTGATGATAACACCAAGATGGATACTCTGAAGATGGGAGAGCCAAGCTTGAAGAGTGATGGACCGGCTGAACATACCAAAGCATCAAGAGGAGATCTCTGGCCACTCATTCCGAACCACAGCCACAACAACCTGATGATCATTACCATAGAAGACCAACTTGCCTAGCAAAACTCTTGGACTGATCAAGTAACTAGGCCAAGCTCCTTGTGTGTGCTCTTTTCCTTGCTCTTGGTTTTGTCCCAGTGGGTTTTACGGAGGAAGGTTTTTAACGAGGCCACAATCTGCTTCACATATTTTCTAGATGCTATCTCGGTCCAAGGTTATGAAGAATTATGTCATTTTTCTTATCTTTCCATTTTTAAACTATAGTTTTTATTTCTTGACCTAAAGGAGCATGTTCCTTTAGTTCTATTTATAAGTTTTGCACGCCCCCTTTCTTTGGGCAGTATTGAATAAACAAAAAACCCTTTTCTTCGGAAACCCTAGGATTCTCTCTCTAGAATTCGCCTCCCTTCTCTCTGCCTTGTGAGACCAGTACCTCCACGGCCTAGAGAAACCTTGTGTTGTATCACGTGACCCTCCATTCCTCGTGTGGTGCATTTCAATCCATCAAGTTACTTCTGATCAGATTCTTTTGGTTGATTAGATCAATCCAAACGAGTCACCCCTTGTGCAGATCGGCTCCTTCTCTTGTACTAAGGATCATACAGCCTTCGATAGCTTAGGCTTGTATCATTTCTGGTATCAGAGTTGAAGTTCCTTCAGCATCAGGTTGCATCTATCCTATCTCTCCTTATTTGCAATCGTTTGTTTTGTTTTGCATTCATAAATCTAAAACCCATAAAATCTTATATTTGTTTCTGTTGCATCTAGTTTATCTTGTTTCCATTACATAAAACCTTATAAAGAAATCGATTTGTTTCTTGTTGCATTTAGTTGTTTCATTTCTTTTAAGATATAAAAACCAAAAAAAGAGTTGTGTTCGTCATGTTCTTATTGCTGTCGAGTTTAGTTTGTCTCTAGATCATTATTTTCATTCAAAAAATCAGAAAAAGTGTTAGTATTAAGTGCATATCCGGTTTTCCTTTTTTTGGTCGATACTTTTTTCATTCTTGGTTGAGATTTTAAACCCTTTCCATTTAACTTTTGCTTGCGGACCACTTCTTTTCTTTTTCTTCATATTTCCGAAATTTAAAAACCAAAAAGACAAAAAAGTAATTTAACTTTTTTACTTACTTCTTTTCAAAGTTTTACAAAAAAAGAGAAACATCCTTAATTCCTATTCTTGTCTTTCCTTTTATTAACTCGAGCAGAAACTTAGGTCTTCCTTGTTTCTTATTAGGTTAATCGACCGCAGCCATGGGAGAAGCAACTGAGCAAGTCGCCCTCATGCAGATGTTTGCAGCCTTGAGAGAAGACATGATGGCCATGCGCCAAGACCTTGGAGATAGGCTAACTAGGGTCGAGCAAAGACCAACAATGCAAGCTGTCCGGAATGTTGATAGGTTCCTCAATCCGAACCAAGGCAACAACAAAAGAGACGGTGTGCACAACAATGACAATCTAGAGACTAGTACACGAAATCAACAGACTGATGAAGACACTGGACAACAACGTGTCCCTAATCCGACCCAAAGAGAAGGCCTTCAGCCAGATGACTATGGTGATGAGGAAGGAGAGGAATTCATGCCCCCACCTAGAGTTCATCGCCGGCAAAACAGGCACCAAGAGTTTGAAGAAGAGGACTACTTACCTCTCTTGAGAGCTCCTCGCCAACAGAACCACCACCAAGGGCGGGAACACATCAAGATGGAAGCCCCAACCTTTGCTGGAAAGGTTGATCCAGAAGCTTACCTTGACTGGGAGAAGAGGATGGATCATATCTTTAACTATTACAACCACCCTGGTCCCAAACGAGTTGCTATAGCAGTAGCTCAACTCACGGACAATGCTCTTTCATGGTGGGATAGATTGTGTTCATATAGAAGGAGAAGTAATCTGAGGCAACTAGATTCTTGGTTAGACATGAAGGACGCAATGAAGCAGAGATTTGTTCCACAACATTTTCACCGAGATCTACAGAGGAAGTTCAGATCACTTAAGCAGCTCAGCAAGTCAGTGGAAGAGTACTATGAGGAGTTTGAGAAGCTGAGAAATCGCCTGGATCTTAATGAGGATGAAGAGGCTACTATGGCTCAGTTTATTGATGGACTACAAGATAGGATAAGCTGTAAGGTTGAGAGGCAGAGGTACACTGATATGAGGGATCTCTTTCACCTAGCTGTCTAAGCAGAGCAACACATCAAGAAGAAGAGCTCCAAAGGCAAGTCTCAATCCACTTGGAACTCAAGCAACAACAACTACACACTACAAGAAAAATGTTCATTCTTAGCAGACGAAAACAACTATCGTATGCTTTTGTTAGCATTATTGAAAGCGCTATGTCTGCCCCAGCTATCTTAGGTCCCCCTATATTATAGCGTTTTCGGAAATGCTAATGTAATTTAACATTACGATAGCTGTTTTTACAGTCTGCCATTAAATATGTAATTTTATAATAGCGTGAATATTTGGTGCTATATAATAAGTTGAGATAGCTTGTTTTACTAGCTGTTAAATAATTTGTAATTATACTTGTTTTGTATTATTGAAATTTATATGATAGCTTTTTTATTACATGCTATTATGCCTTTTCGTAGCAGTCTCTGATGTGTCATAAAACATTTTGTTATGGCAGAATTTATCTGTTACGATTAATTATATATTCAATTTCAGAACCTGCCACATTCATTGATAGAAAAGTGCCCAAAATACAACATCCGAAACAATAACATTCAGTCTACAAAGACATAACTCAAAGCACAGGTCTTAAGCAAAACTAGAAAGCAACAACATCCAAGTAGTAGAGTAGTATAATAGACCTGATGATAGTAGTCTTAACACAAGATGACTTTGTCCTTTGGCCATGCAATGCATGTTCCAATTGCATCACCCAAACACTTAATTTCAGAAGATGGACGCCAAACCTCTGCCAACGTAACCTTCACCACATCGACCCAGACTTTAACTGCATTAGGTCCCAAGGGAACAAAGTGTACAGAGTGCTCTGGGTTATCCGAACCCCACCTTCCTTCTGCAACCACCTGATTTTTCCCACCGATGGACATCAACTTGCACTTCTGATTCTCTTTGGTATCATTTTTACAAAGACGCTGCAAAGTTTGCAAGACAAACAGTTTATGCCAATGTATGATATAACAACTAACAAACAGAAATATAGACCCATAGACTACAAACTTTACCTGAGATCTTCGAATAGGAGAGGCAGCTTGAGTATTCTTAGCTTTAGGAGAAACTGAGTTGATTGGAGATTTAGAACCTGGTGATGATGCCGCACATGAAGCTGCAGCTCGAGATTTCTTTGTCGGAGATTGTGATACAGATTTGACTGCAGCCGACGCTGTTGGAGATGTAGAGCTTGGTGAATCTGTGGTGCTTTCAAACACACACTTATCGGCAGGCCATGCTACAAAATGCTTCTCTGAATCACGAAGGTATGGCATCTCTGGTCTAGGTCTCTATAGAAATGTTTCAGGTTTGTGTACCACATCCACAAATACTTTGACTGCATTCGGTCTAAGAGGGAGAGAATCAACCAATGCTTTTGGCTCTTTACTCTGCAAACGACCTTCAGCAACAACTTCGTCAGTAGTTGACCACGGTGATATGAGTTTGCATTTGTTCATAGAATAGGGCGTTGGGCTCTACAAACACATTCCAAAAACAAGTAGCAATTTGTTAATCAGAACCACTCGACAACAACAACAAAGAAAAATGAATATTCATGTTTCTGATCAATTAGATATCTTACTCTTAGAGGAATGTCTTCAGAATACATCCCATGGTCCATAAAAACACATTTATTGACAGGCCATGCAATCATTTTGCCAACTGCATGCTCAACATTGTACATACCCGTAGCAGGCCTCCAAAGAAACGCATCTGGCTTGATTGCAGATTCCACCAATACTTTAACAGCTAGAGGGCCTAAGGGGATGTCATTGAAAAAATCATCCGGTTCAGATGAAATAATACGACCCTCAACAACGTTTTCATCAGAACCAGACCAATCAACCAACATACACTTAGGTTGTGCTCTTTTGTTAACACTCTACACAAACATATTTCATAAGACATAACTAGTTTCTACAACATATAGCATAGAGGAAAAGTAATCTAAATTACTTACTCTAGCTCTTGCAGTTGCTGAGTTTTCACCTCTTTCAGGTTCTTGCTGAAACATTAAAGCATATAAGAAATCAGACTATGACTGTAAGAATAATGTTATGCTTATTATCACTAACCTGTCTCTGCATCCAGCAAGATTTTCGTAAGCCGAGAAATCGCTGATAGTCCATAGCAGCATTGCTTTGAGAGTAAACACAGAATTACTCAACACATCATAAGCAGACTCTCCTTTACTCCACAACTGGTTCAAATCTTCTTTTAGTGGCTCTAAGTAGACGTCAATACTGTTACCCGGCTGTTGTGGACCAGGGATGAGCAAGGTTAGCATGATATTATCCTTCTTCATGCATAGATTAGGAGGCAAATTGTAGTTGACAAGCAGCACCGGCTAAAAACTGTACTTGATGTTCTGCATGCTGAAAGGATTAAACCCATCCGTGGAAAGCCCCAACCTTATATTTCTTTCTTCAGCAGCAAATGTTGGATATTTGGCATCCATTTGCTTCCATGTCACAGAATCTACTGGGTGTCTGAGTTTCCCATCGCTGCTCTTGTTAGTAGCATGCCACCGTAAGTTTGTAGCCATTTCTTGAGACCTGAACATCCTCTTCAGCCTTGGGGTTATTGGGAAGTATCTTAAAACCTTATGTGGGACACCTTTCTTAACCTCACCAGTATGAAGATTAACCTTCCACCTTGAAGCCTTACATTTAGGACAGTTGTCGAGCTTCTTCAACTTCTTTCTGAATAAGCAACAATCATTGACGCATGCGTGAATCTTCTCATACCCCATATCAAAGGACTTCAAGAATTTCTTCACTTCGTACAATGATGAATGAAGAATGTTCTCCGCTGGTAACATCTCGGGCAATGTCTCCAGTAGCTCGTTGAAGCTCTTGTCTGACCAGCCATTCTTTGTCTTCAGTCTAAAAAGTGACACGATTGCAGATAACTTGCTATGGTTTGCAAAACTTGGATATAATGGAGTTTCAGCATCAGCTATCTTCGCCAGAAACTCATCTTCTTTCATATCCTCTTCCTCTGCCATCTCACAGATGTCACGTGCAGTAGCCAACTCTTCATCTAAGTTCTCAGCAGCTCTGAATAACCCAACAACCTATTCATTCCACTGATTAACTTTCATTCTGCCTTCAGCCACTGACTCCACTTCTTCATGGTGGAACCAGTCCTTACGCCACTTGTAAACCTCATCCATTCCCCTTCTCACAAGATGGTCAACTATATCACTGGCTGAAAGACGATCTACATTGCGACAGTCTCAGCAAGGACAGATGATCAACTGAATATCCCCTTTACTCGCAGACACAGCTTGGACAAACTCCCAAGCACCTTTCTCATAAGCAGGATCAGCTCTGTGATAATTAACAAAACAAAAGAAAATAAATCAGTAAGCAGTACAATACCCAACTGATAAGTGACTTATATATGTTACTTTCTTACCTCGACAAATGAACCCACGCCTTCTCTAACATTGTTTCACCTAACCTTATTGAAAACCGTAAGAACAAGCACAAGGATGGCAGATAGAAGACAATATTCGACATAAACACAAAATCAGAAGAAAAAGAGTGAGAAGATGACAAGCAGAAATACAGAAAAGTTTAACAATCAACAGCAAAGCCATGTAATTACACAAAGAGAAGCAAACATATATAAAATAAACACCAAAGTCATGTAATCTATGGACATTTTTCAAAGCTAACAGCGCGAGGGAAATAACCTATCGTCTGGTTAGAACAAGAGTGAAAGACGCGTGTTGGAAGTCTGGTTAGAAGAAGAGTGAAAGTAGAAGGCTGTAAATAATCTGTGGTCGGGTTAGGGCAATAGTGAAACACGATTGCTGGAAATAACCTGTAAGAAAACAAAAGATAAATCAGTTTGATTTTAGCAAGAAATTCATGTGAAAGTTATGAACTTTATGCAAAACATAAATCAGTTTCATTTAAAGACAATATGCATGTCAAAGTTTGATCGAAGAGCATAAATCTTAAATCTCTACCTTCGATTCGATTTTCGCCCAACATTCCTCTTCGATTTGAGTTGCGGGGAAGGATATGACAGGTTACTGAGCACGAAATCGAGCTTCAAGGTGTTGTCGGAGAGTTTGTCTTCGATAGCAGATTGAAAATCAATGCTATTACTATATGCTATCAATACACCTTTTTCTTGTAGTGTACAACAAACCAGTGGACAAAGGAAAAGGAATTGAAGGAGATAACATGCCTAAGGCTCGTCTCACTGAACCTAACAAGGACACCAGAACAGAACCAGGGAAGAACACTGACCCCCAGCGTTCCATAGACATTACTTGCTTCAAGTGTAGAGGCCGAGGACATATGGCAAGAGAATGCCCAAACCAGAGGGTCATGATGCTCACTGAAGATGGTGGTTATGAGTCTCATGATGAAGATGATTTGTTGGTTCAAGAAGAACTTGGAGAGATTGAATATCCAGACGTGGGAGAGAACTTGATGATCAGGCGTGTGCTTAATGCCCAGATGCAACCAGCTGAGACCATCCAAAGAGAAAACATATTCCACAGCCGGTGTACCATCAGTGGCAAGGTATGTAATCTTTATCATAGATGGTGGGTCTTGCACTAATGCTGCTAGTACTTATATGGTAGATAAACTTGGTTTAGTGAAGTCTAAGCATCCGCATCCATATAGACTAAGGTGGCTAGATGATAAGGTTGAGCTACAAGTTAAAGAGCAAGTTAGCATTCCATTTAGCATTGGTAAGTATCAAGATGAAGTAAAATGTGATGTAGTACCTATGCAAGTTGGCCATGTATTGTTAGGTAGGCCATGGCAGTGGGATAAGGAAACTAAACATGATGGTAGGTCTAACATGTACACTTTCATGCATGATAAGCGAAAGGTTAGCTTAGCACCTCTCACACCAGCACAAGTTCATGAATTGCATTTACAAATGGCTAAAGAGAAAGATAAATTTGTTAAGTCTAATTTTCTTATTAGGCCTGGTTATATCAGGAAGGATGCTGCTACTAAACACACAATGCTACTAATGATCTTTAAGGAGCTTTTGAGTGCAGGTTCTGATGAGGTTACACTTCATCCAGAGATTACTATGCTTCTTGACAGGTTCTTGACTAGTACATATGAGTATTGTGATATTTACATCTGCCATCTTATCAATTTTTCTTGATTATAGTTTGCCTTTATGTTATAGTTTTGAAATCCAATCAAGTATTTTGAATAAGTTCTTTTATAAAACGTGACTGGTCCCTAAATCAATTTACCATTTTTAAAATGTTTTTGTAGCTGCTTGTGTTTCTAGTTCATGTATCGGGTATTTCTGTTGAGTAGTGGTGAAGGTACCGCTATTATATTTTACTAGCTTTTCTTGTTTTAAGGAAGTTTTTTGAGTTATTAATTCTTTTATTCTTTCAATTGTTTCTGATATTTTGCCACATAGAGCTGTTAAAGTGGCTCCCCAATATGTTATGCATACATCAGTAGAGACGATTAGTATATAATCATCACTTGGATTATATAACTCAGGTAATTTATTACACAACTCCTTTAGTTTTACGACAATCTCATGGAGCCGGATTTGTCAATATCCTGACTTTGCAACAAGTGCTGAGAAATACTTAGCTCCTCTTAGTTTTTTAATTAGGTATTTTTTTCTTAGGTAGGTTTTGGGCATTACCTATTGTTGCTTCATTTGTTTTTTGGTAGTCTATCACCATTCTTCTTTTACCTCTTTTCTGTTTGTTATGGTTATTAACGTAGAAAGCAGGTGAAAAGTGTTGACTAAAAATTTTTATGATTAATCATTCTTTTAATAATATTTTGGTTTCTTCTTAGTACTCATTTACATCTTGTTCGGTGTAAGTCATTTTATAATTGACTCTTATTTCTTTGTTAGGATCTTTTAATTTAATTTCTATTAGCATATTGTTAGTGTTTTTAATATCTAATGGATCTTCACTACATACTTATTCTAATTTTTTTCATAACTTTTTCACAGTTTATCATTGATTCTATTTTATTTACTAATTGAATTTTTAAATTTTCTTTTTAGTGTTATATATGGGTATATTTACTACTTATTTCTTTTGTTTTCCTATTTTTGGGCATGTTAACGATATGTGTTTTAGATACTGACAGAAATTTCTATATAATTTTAAGAAGTTATTTCCGATTATAAAAGGTACTCATGTATCGTGTTTATAAACACTTGGTATTATAATTATTTTTTCTGCTATTTTTATCTGAATTATAAAAGCTCAATAATTAATTTTATGTTCACTTTTATCTGCTACTCTTATAGTTAATATTTTTTTTTAGTTTTTTCATAATGCTCTATCTATAATATTTTCTTGTGCAATACATAATGTAGCACTAGTATCAATATATGCTAGAGTTTTTTTTATCATCCATTATTTGTATCTTAATGAAAGTGCTATTCAGATTCATTCGAACAAATGTAATCACTTTCAGATTCTGAGGAAGAGAATATTTCATAATAATATGGTGATTCATTGTTTAACGAGTTTAATGATTATGTTGGTATTAGTCCAATTGAATTGATTTGATTAAGATATTTTACTTCTTTTTGATAGGATTTTTTATTTGTACATGGCTTATTTCATAGCATAACCAACATTTACAATTTTTCTTGCCTTGTGGGCAATATTTTTCGTTTTTTCATTGCTTTCTTTGCTTTTTCTTTATAATAATTTATTCCTTTTTCGCTTTTATACCATTACATTCTTCTTGGTCTAAAATATTTATTCTTCAATCTAAACTTTTTATTTTCATGTTTATAATATTCTTATATTTACGTTTTTTTATTTTTTCTTTGCTTTTCGCAACCAAATTTCTGAGGTATATCTTCAGTTTTCGCAGTTGAATTCAAATGTTCTCTTTACTCTTTTGATTTCTTGACTTAGAATACATAGGATTCTTACGTGTTCTCTTAGTGTTCGTTTCATTCCTCTAAAATAATCAGATACTATTTTTTATCTATATTTTCTTTAAATATTTTACGTAATGTTATATTAAACGGGGATGGTAGTTTTTGTATAAACACTTCCATGTATTTAACATATTCATCGTGTGGTAGTTCGTAATAATTCTTTTCGTGTTGACATATAAATTCGTCTAAGTATCTCATATTACATATTTCTATATTATTTAATATATGTCTCACTTTTGCTATTTTTTCTTCGTCTTCATTAGTTTGTTCTTTCCCTAATAGGTTTATTCCGCCTAAGAATTTTTTTTAATTGTTCAACTACCGTTACAAGGATTTCTTGATGGTCTCTGAAGTTTTGTTTGAAATTTATTAGCAGCTTTCATTCCGGCAAGATATGTGAATACAATTCCAGCTGTGTTATATATTAAGAGATTTAAATAATTTTCGGCATTCATTTTTTGAATTGTTTTGTGTAATTGTAGTTGCATTTTTTGTTCACATACCCACGTATGTACTCTAGTTTTCCCTTCTTGGTGATTAACGCAATCAAGATCCAAGAAGTCGTTATATTTTACTTGTTTTGATTTAAATTGTTGATATTTTTGAACTTTTTTGTTTCGGATTGAAAATATTCTCGTTTATTTTTGTAACTGTCGTCAATTTTTATGGTTGGTTTTTAATTAATAAGTTCTTGTTTACTTGTTCCTTCTCCTTCTACAGGATTTAAGAAGGGAAGAAATGGTTCTTCTTCTGAAGAAAGTGATCAACTATTATTTCATTTTGATCAAAGTTGTCTATTAGAGTAATATTTTTTAGTATTTCTCTTAATTCTTCCATATGTTCGCACAAAAGATGGTGGTTCAGGGAGTCCTTCTTCCGATATTTCCCAAAGGTCTCTGTTCATCAGAGTTGTCTTCATCCTAGCGGCCCAGAATTCATAGTTATGTCAATCAAAGATAGACATTTGTGAAGATTGCAGGTTTGACGCCATGTGTGTTTCTTCTTCTTTCTTTCTTGCTCTTTTAATTTTATGGTTCTGTCTTGTTCTTTTCTTGTTCAGACTTATTTAAACTTCTTCAATCTTGTTCAGCAGGGCTCCAAAGATCAGTAAGAGCTCTGATACCATGTTGCAAACTGCACAAAATTGCAGGTTTTCTTCGTGTTTCTTTTTGTTCTGTTTTTGTTCTTGTTCAAAAAAAAAGAAAACAAAAGAAAAGTTTTATGTATAAAACGTATGAGAGAGAAAGATAGTAGTAGATAGAGAAAGATGAAGTAGAGAACTGATTTCTTATTTGCTTACATTACAACATGGCCAATACATATATATAGAGAAAATAGAATACTCTCCATCTTCTCAATATAATCTTATTTTTATAGCCTTATTTTTACTTAGACTTAGGAGTACTTTCCGTACACAGTTCATACCTTTTTGGGATAACTTCTACGTATGGAGATATATCCTTTTAAAGGCCAAGAAGGTGATGAGCTGGCGAAGACTTGCAATATATTTTTCTATATAATCTATATTATAATGGGAGAGTTGAGTCTCTCCCTTTATGCCACGTGTCCATTTTTGTTTTGGGCTCACGAAATTTTTTGGGCTTTGAGCATTTTGTTTTTGGGTCCAGTAATGTGTTAGGTTTCTGTGTCGTCTGCATATCGTCTCTCCATCGTTATTTACTTCTTCTCTTCGTTGTGGTATCTGAAGAGTTGGTTTTTGCAGGTTAAACTCAATCAGAAATATCAAAAGCTTCTCGAAAGGAAATCAAAAGCAGTGGATCTCGAGGACCTATGAATGGTAAGAAATAAGAACAATCAACTAGATTAACTTATGAGAAAATATTCTCAATTAACCTGAAGTTTGTGTCATATGTCATGTATGAATGTTGCTTGCAGTTGGTCGACATGTTACTCCTCAGGTTCAGGGTTTCGATTCACTCCCATCAATGTGCGATTAGTTTGCTTCCTCTTTCTCCGCTTCTGGTATGTATCTCATGCACTCTATAAGGTGAAAGAATCATGGTTTCACTTGATTGAGATCGAGTCGATTCATCTTATTACATACATATATGGAAATATCTCCTCTGTTCTTTTTCCTACATATAAAGACTGTTTTATTTTTGGTTTTGAAACCAGATCCTTATTCTCCTCTCGGGCCTTTCGATCTGATTCATGGCAGGTAACAACGTCACCGGACCCATCTTCTCAATTATCCTAAATCGTTTCAGATACTGATCTAAATTTGATTCCTTTACGTTTGATCTCTCTTTGCCTGTCCTTTTCCAGTTTTGTTGTTATGTGATCTGTGAAGGATTGGTTGATTTGGAATTAGAAATAGGAGCTTCCCTATTTTTGTGGTAGTGGTCCATAATTTCATTTAAAGGTACTCAAGTTTTATGAGTGGTAAAGACTGGCTATTATTTAAACAAGTAAATGGGTCTCAGTATTCATTTTTTTTTATAATTTTTGTTTTCTTATGATCTCATGTACGAAGCTTCTGCTTACATGTGGTTAGTTCTTGCATCACTCTACTCACACTTGGATCATCAAGAATCGACACGAATAGATGTTCTAACTCGACTTTAATAGCCAAGAACGGTTGGTTCTGCTGGCTCTGCTGCTGCTCAACACACCCTCTCCTCTGATGCGCATGTGCTCTCTTCAGAGCTGCGACCAAATCGTTGGAGAGCGAAGGCTGAGTCTGAAACATAGGATTTGGATTCATGGGAAGCCTGTTGAGAGCAACGTTGAAACAGAGCTCGAGAGCTCGAAAATGGAGAGAAGGGTGAGTCATTGTCGACCAAGGGTTGTGAAAGGATGAGACTTTAGACATGCCCTTCGAGAAAGATTGGATCTTGCTCAAGCTAAAAGCGTTGAAGCTACATGAAGTGGAGTGGCTTGAGAATGGCCTCTCCTTCTTGCTAGGGTTAGAGATTGACTTGAGAATGGCCTCTCCTTCTTGATAGGGTTAGAGATTGCTTCAAAACTGAAGCAGCCTCTGGTGTTAGTGTCTGGTGCACGGTATAAGCCCCTGTACGCATCACAAATAAGGTTGAGAGTTTGAAGTTTTGTTTGAAGCTTAACATAAAGAAGTAGTAATGGTTGAAGTAGGCTTGTGTTATACATATATGTTTTAATGTTTAGTGAGTAAGAAGTGTCGAAGAGATGATAGTTGATCAAGTTATGGTTTTTAATGTTGAGTTGGTTTCATACTTTCGATGATGTTTTTATGTTCACTTTTTATTAATCTATATTTCATTTTTCCTTTATAGTTTTTGTTTCTAAATAAAGTATACTCTCATGTTGCTTTCGTCTTTTGAATAGCAAAACAGCTTTATGAAGTTTTTTTGAATTTCCCACTTCCTTCAAGCTTCGTTTCCCTCAACTGATTCGAGTTAAAAATGCATTGGAACTATATCAAAATAACATATTTACATGTTACATATGAATATTGGTGGCCGGTTTAATAATAACGGAGACCCAGTGAATTTTTAAAGTGTGGATTTATTTATACCATTAGTATATAGGGCACTAAAAGCTCAGTTTTTGAAATTATTTTGGTTTTACCATATAACAATCGATTTGTGCTTAGTAATGTCTGCACAATCGTTGATTGTTGATAAGAGCCTCCCCTAATGTGTCTAAAGATTGAAAGAAGGTTATTTTTCAAGTAACCGGTATTGTTTTTTTTTGTTAAGAATCACAAAGTCAAACATTCAAAATACATTTTTATTTTGCTAGATATTTTTCAGCAATAACTAAACAATTCTTTGTGTTTCAAAAAAAAATGTTTCAAAAAAAAAACTAAACAATTCTTTTTTTTTTTGGTTTGACCAATTCCATTATTTTCCTACCGACTCAAACTTAATTTACATTTTAAGTCAAGATCATGGCCAATTTTTATAAACTACATTATTTTCAAAATTCGACGACTTAATAAATCCTACTGAAAAACTAATATAAACATACACATACAAGAGAACAAAAGCATACAATAATCTCAATAAACACTACACATACAAAATCCAAAAACATAAATTAATAGTCCTTAACTCCAAATATTTAACGCAAATAAGTAATTGTTCCTTCACAAACAAAAAACTTGTCAATAAAATAACAAAAACAAACACTTACCAAATATGAAAAAATAATAAATTTTTCCCAGCACAACACAAACATGAATAACGACCCACTTTTTTCTAACCAACTTTAACACTAAATTCAATCTTGGAGAGCAAATATAGTGAAACCATATACTTCAACTAAACACACCAAAACGAACAACTAATGTTAACAAAAGCTTACGTGCAAAAGAATACTATACAAAGAATTACAATTTGTTAGAATAAACACACAACAAAACCTTGAACACAAAAAACACAACGAACCAGCAACAACGTAAGCGGCCCCGTGCTTGCGCGGGGGCTATGCAACTAGTTTATAAAAGAGATAGGATTAGTTAAGGTAAGAGATGATGAGTTGTTAATAATTTAAATTAATTCCAGCAGTAATGTTATTAGTGTTTGGGCAGTGACATAAACTATAATATTTAAGGTGAAGTGAGAGTTATTTCTTATTTGTGTTTCGCTTTTAATAGTTTAGATGTGTATTTTAACTTTGTTATGGTTTAATGGTTATAAATTTGATATTCAGTATATATAAATTGGTGAAACTGTTGCAAACATTACACATAAACATATACATATAGTGTGACAAGTTGTTTACAGACTTTATTTAAGTTTTAAACATGAATTTATTACAGAGGCACAAACATAATATAATACATGAATAAAAATTATATATTATGACCTTTAAATTAATAAAATAGATGGTAAAACTGTTACAAACGTAGGCAATTATCTTATTTATAATGTTACAGTTAGCGTTATAAATTTTGTTGGACTATTTAAAACTTAAAGAACAACATTTTATCATTAGATAAAAATATGATTCTAACTATTTTATCAACATTTCTGACAAGTATTTTAGAGGGATATAATAAAAACCATGTTTTATATTTTTAGTATTCTTACGAAATAATATGCAATATATAAAGATTAATAAGAAAACCTTATCTTTCTCTTTCATTATCTCATGAGGTTAAACCCGGCAATCATGTTGTTACTTATCATTGCAATCACATATCTTTTATTTATTCTTATTGATTTGGTGTTGGAGATTAGTTTTGCCTAGTAAACCTTTTCGAATCTCCATTACTGATTTGTGTGAACTCTTTTAAGCTTCGATTCATCATGAACATTCATGGCTTCCAATTCATGTTCGGTCATATTTTCTCACAAAACTCTTCTTCCCCTTTTTTCGATTTGTTTCGCTTTAACGTTTTCAAAGTTCTTTGTCCCTCTTTAGTAGAATTTTTGTCGCTGACACCGTCACCATAATATCAGCCGATTTTCATATAGGAGTTTGCGTTCTGTTTTTGTAAGTTACAGATTGATGAACTACCCAAAGTTTGGGTACCAAACTTCAATGTTTTCGGTTTTATCAAATTTTGCATTTGATTTATGATATGATTAACACAAAATGGTGTAAATCTCTTGCAAATCGTGCTATTTATTGCAGTGAGTACACATATACCATTTTTGGTGATTAAGGGTGTGCTTAAAGAAATAAATTTACAAATATGGAAATAGTGGAACATATATGGACCATGTTATAGATTGGGATGGAGATTTCAAGATCGAGAGAAAAAATAAAAATATAAAATGGAAGTTGAAGCTTGGATTATAAATGTGTTCATTTTTATTGGAAAGTTATTGACCAAATCATATAACATGGTGCATAATAACTGAGATCATATAAAGAAGATAAAGTCAAAATCAAGCTATGTTAGGAAGTTTTTGATATAAAAGCATTGGTATCTAATCATAGAAAGGAGATTTCAATTAACGAAAGCATTGTTTCCAACATATGATGTGTAATTACGAGCTCTGGCTAAAATTTGCTAGCTAAACACACAATTCACATCCAAAGAAGTTCACATCTAAAAAAAGAAAAAATAACAGACTGAATAATTATTAGTGAATAAGTTTTTATTCATGAAGCACCTTCAAATTCACTTTTCATGTTATATTGTTCTCAATATAGGTTATATTGTGAATATATGGTTATGCAATAGCTGTCTATTAATCTCATACTCATTTGGTTTGATTCAAAATTTGTACCTTCACTTTCTAATTTTAAGATAAATAAAATTTACATTTTTTTTTTGAAAATGCTACTATATATATATATATAAGAGATAAAATTAGCAATATGACTATGATATGACATAATGTGTAAATCACTATTGACTTTTAGAAATGTTCAAGGAATCGCTAGTCGGTTACTAGGTGTTTTGTAAGGGCTACCGACTATTCGGATTAGTGAAGCCTATACGTTAACGAATTATTGATTTATTTTATATCTTTTTACATGTATAAAATATTTTTGATTTTTTGAGTTAAATTATAAATTATTTGATGAAGATATACAAAAGAAAAAATGCTAGACAAATTTGTGGGTGTTTACTAACATTATTACTTAATTTAACAGATTTAGGTTAATTTAATAAATTCAAACGATTTACACTAATTTGAAATGGTTTAAGCCAATTTAAAAACGATTCAAACTGATTTGAGTTTTATAAATCAGATTTTAAGGAGAATTGGTTTGGCTAGGACCGATTTACGCTTAAACGAACGTCTAAACTGTTTTAGAACCATGCTATCGACTCTGATATATAATGTAGTAAATAACATGTTAGGGTGCTATTGTACCTCCCCCAACATTTTACCTCCAACTTTTATAAAACATAGTAAAATAAGTATTGTTTGTTCAAAATACATGTTTTCTTCCACCATTTTGACAATATTTTTGCCACATGTATTCTAATCAAATCCAATAATTTTTTAGAACATCAAGAGAGTAACAAACTCCATCATTGTTGACATGAAGCAGTAATATGGTTGAAGCATAAGGACAGAGAGAGGCGAAATTCAAGTTACTTAGGGTGCAAGTCTGTCCGTACAACTTGACCTACAAGTCTGTCCGTTCAGCTTGGCCTAAGAGTGTCTTGGAAGGGCAAGTAAAGGAGTGAGACAAGTTTAAATATGTTACTGGTCTCCCTGAGCTCTGGAATGTAATTAAACAAGTGGAAGTAACTTGGCTGGAGATGTTGGAGGGTGGGTGACAAACCAAAGTCACATGTTTTGCAAGGAAGAAAGAAACAAACGAGTTGTCCCTTTCTGTCCAACTGAGTCTGCCTGCCCAGACCAAAGCATCTTCAGAGTCTAATTTGTTTATTAATCTTTATTGTTTGTCTACCTCTATTAAGGAACTTTGTAACCTAATTGAAGCAAGGAAATCATTTCTCTCCTTCTCTCTCTTTGAATTCGAAATCCCTCTCTCTCTCTCTCTTGTTCTTCATGTTCTTCATTTCCAGCAGTAAAATACTTCTAACCTCTCATTCTAAACATGGTATCAGAGCATTAAGCTCCTTTCATTCCGCAAATCTCTATTGTTTCCGGCAAATATTCTTTGTTTCTTTTCACTTTTTCTGTGTTCTTCACCTTACCCACCACTGGTCCATGCTTTACCCATTGGGTAAAAGAGTTTCGACCATGGAAATGGAGAAGAGAACCTTATTCCAGTGACCCTTGAGGGTCCTAACTATCTGTTATGGTTAAGAGTGGCCAAAGTTACCTTGGGAAGTCATGGACTTTGGGACAGCCATATCATGAAGGCTGAAACTTCAAAGAGGATGGCTTCAAGAGGATAGTCAGGCTACTTGCCTGAAGAATGAAAACAATGGGGTTCAAGAAGACCAGCAAGCACTGGAATAATACTAAACTCTCTTTCAGAAACAATCTGGAGGCTTACTCACACTTTGAACCGCCAAGAATCTATGGGAGAGTCTTCAACTGTTTATGGGAATCTCTCCAACCTGAGCCGGGTATTTGAAGTCAATAGGACTATCAACCATCTGAGCCAAGAGGAAATGGAGTTTAATCAGTACTTTGGGAAGTTCAAGAAGCTATGGGTAGAGTTGGATATGCTTAGACGTTTCTTATAGATACAGAGGTCATAGAGAAGATATGAGCAAGACAAGGTCTTTAGCCTTATCGTTGAACCTAACCCATCCTACAACAAGCTGATAAGTCATATACTTAGAGAAAGCAAGCTTCCCAAACTTAGAAGATGTCTGTTTCTGGCCCAAAGAGAACAAGGACAAACTTACTCTTCAAGGAAGCAGAGAAACCAGCTCCTTAACATGGTGAACAAACGTGGAGAAGCAAAGGAGATGGGACGGTTTATGGAGATCATAGAAGCAGAAAATCAATCATCTCCTATGAGATCCAAGCTCAGCAAGTTTAAATCCAAACAGAGAGTTCAACCTGATATACTCAAACAATCAAGGAGTTTGACCATCAAATAATTTAAGGAAGAACCATGTACTCAGCTTTAACTGGTGATTCAAATGAAGGAGGATCATGGAGTAGTATGGATGGTGCTACAAGCATTGATGGATCAGTGACCAGGAGAGACCTTGATTCTTTATCAAAACTGCCAAGGCCCTTATTCTCACCAAAGAAGGCTGTACACACTCTCTTGACTCTAAACCCATCATTATTAGATTCAAGAGCTAGCCATCACATGATTAGTGATAGGAACTTGATTAGTGATGTCCAGCCTGCCTCAGGGGAATGTGATTATAGGAAATGGTGATAAAGTTAAGATTGTAGAAGGATAAGAAACCCTAGGTGTTTGATCTTTGGATAGGAATCTACTGCCTTGTATATGCCTCAGTTTACATCGGAGTTGCTATCAGTGAAAAGAGCTATGTTGATCTGATGTTCAGTTGTCTTCAGACTTGATGAAATTGAATTCAGACCTGAGACAGGAAGATTAATGGAAAAGTCACACCATCAGGACTATATAATCTTTAGAAGACTAGTTATCTAGCAATAAATACTCATTCTCTTTGCTTATGTCCGTAACATCTACTGCGCGTTGAGACGCACAGTTATGGATGCTAGACTTGACACTTCATACGGAGCTTTAAATCGGATTGACTCCCTGCGTCGGTGCTTTCAAAATGATGATTGTGAAGCTCGCATCTTGAGGAAGCATGTGGCTAGGACGTCTTTCAGACGGTCTAGCACTATCTATGGAAGTGTTCGACCTGGTTCACTCTGATGTATGACTGCGCCTGTGTATGTCAGAGAAAATCACAATGAATTGTCACTATCATTGATGATGAAGATCCAAGTTACACATGGTGACACTGATTCTACGCATAAGGACAGGGTGCTGAAGCTTCAAGATTTCCAGACCATGTCTGCAACCATTTCTCAATGCCAAGCTTGAGATTCTCAGGTCAGAGATGGTGGAGAGCTACACCAGTCAAGCAGTCTCATAGCAATACTGGCTCAGCAGTGGGATAATCATCAGCAAGCGTGCTTACACTCCCTCAACAGAGATGTGAGTTGATGAGAGGAAGACATGCACTATGGACTGCAGTTAAGGTAGCCACGATCAAGGATGTTCACACAGTTGTTCAAACAAGATTCAAGAGTGAGGTTGATGATGTCTGCTAGTACTTATAAAAGGAGCACGTTCTTACGTTTCTCATCTTTTCCGAATGGCAATATAAGTAAAATCAATGAAATCTCAAAACTGTCGGCACCTGTGACGCCAAACTGGATGTTTTATAAGGTAAGCCGTTACTGTCTTACATTCAACGGTGTTACGTGTGCGTTGCCATGGAGTTTGTTTTCTTATGCGTGTGTGTGAGCACGGCTGCAGTAGAGCTTCAATTTATTGCAATTCTCTGTGGTTTAGTTTTTTGATCCTTTGTACCAATGCTCGTTCTTACGTTTCTACGGATGAATATTCCACGAGATGTCTTCAATGGAATTATCATACCTTACTTAATAGTATAACTAGAATCTGACGTATGTTTGATTTATATGGTGATTCAATCGTAATTTCATAAACTGTTCAATTTATATAAAAGATTTCATGATATATTTATATGTTTTAATTTATAATAGCAGTAATATATTATATTATAATATCAATGTTTTGCACATATTTTTTTTATTTGTACAGTAATATTATATTAAAAATTGTATGATGTAAGCTGTATTATTCATATATAATATGTTGTTTTTTGTGTAATTATGTTGAATGAAACCAACTATAATATTTTTTAAGTGTCGATATATCAATAGTGATTTTTGTCTAATAAGCTTGGGAATTCTAATTATTTAATTAAATTTATTTTATGCGAGTAATAAATCTGTAATATAAAATATAAAAAACAGTATTTAATTTATTGTAAAAATCGCTGACTTTGACAGTATACTTTGATTCTCGATAGTGAATGATTATATGATGAAGTTTTTTTTATCATGTTTATTTATTTTATGCTTTTGATGCATCGATTCGTTTATGTTATATTTTCTGTGATTGTGTAAGGTTTGGGAGATATATATTTACATTAATTTTTGTGTATGATTCAATTCTAAATCATCAACTAAAGCTTAACTTAATTTGTCTTAATTTAATTTTAACATATTATTAAAAATATATAATGTACTAACTTTGATCCCAGACTTTGATGCATTCTATCAATGATTTTTTCTCCTCTTTAATTTTCTGTGATTTTTTTGATGGACAGAAATCCCAAACTCTTCATACTCTCTTTTTTAAGAATCTTTTGTTAATGTGTTTTTTAGAAAAAAAGACATTCAACGTCACTTCTTAACAAGTTAGGTTGTCTTCTATAATATCAACTATAAAGGATTGTGTTGTTTTATTTCACAAACAACTCTTTATTCCATAAATTACACGAATATACCCAACTCTATATTACTATTATTCTAATTATCTCTCCT